>JAOUQW010000027.1:8775668-8786984 GCA_028565825.1 Olivaichthys viedmensis
GCAAATGTAAAATTGCTGCTCAATTTAATATAGTGATCATAATTCCTGGAGATCCAACTGCTGTTCCAGCATTGTAACGTTGGTATTTTCGTTGGCAAATGAAATTTCAGTCCGATTAAATGAGGTGGCTAATCCATTAAGTAGAAGAATAATAGCCATGTGAACCTTTGAATCCGATTACTTTTACAATTGGAATCTTTATGTACGCATGTGTGTTTGCATTTTCCAGTTATAGACATGTTCTTGTTAAATATTTTAAAATAATTGCAAGGTTGGATAACGGGATTAGGGGCATTTAACTAATATTTTGAAGCAGAATGATGGGGAACACAAACTCTACGTCTTGCCTTCTGTTCATTCAGGGCATTTGGAGTACAATGAGCTGAGTCTGCAAAGGGACACTCGGCTAACATGCTGAACTAACATTAGCTACTTGTTACAGCATTCACAAGCTTCACATATATTTGGTTTTTCTTACCTGTAACATGCCTGTAAACATTTTCAGAGTGTTGAGTTTTGGGTACATGTACAGTAAACATCTTCAATAGGAATGAATTCATTCAGATTAACAAAAATCTTTGCATGTAAACATGATGTATCACAGTATTTTTTTGTTATTTTCATTTGTTTCAGAGGGATTTTCTCGTGGCTATAAAAGGTAATTAGACTTCTCTTTGGTCTTTCTACAGTCCATGCAACATTTGCAAAATAATAATGAATAGCATGATGCAGTAGAATACATGATATTGTATGGGTATTAATGAATTTCAAGTTCAAGTAGGTTTTTATTGTCACTTCTCCATATACCTTGTATACATTTATTAATTATAATCCATTATTTCTTAATTAATTTATCTATTTGTTGTTTATATTCTTCAAAGTGGATTTGACCTGTTTTGCCCTTTTGCTGGAGCACAGCAGTTAAACTAGTTACCTTGGAACAGAAGGTTAACCTGCCAAGGATTTACAGCATTAAAAGAAAGTGGCAACAAAAAAGCGACAGATAGGATGATAGCCTTCCAACATTTGTCAATGACATCTGAAAGTCCACAAAAGAAAGTTCTACGGTTCCTTGTAGGTGTACTATGTTTAACCCTGTTGCAATAATGATAGTTCCTAAAAAAAGTTAAGGACTGTGTAACCATGTTTTGTTTCTTGTTGACCTCAATCAAATGTTTGTTTTGTAGATTTGTCTTCATACCAACTGACCTGATTCGAAAGAACCAGGGCCTCAATAGTGGCAATCTCATACAGAAGCAAGTAATGCAAGTGGGTCAGAATGTGCCCTATCCCAACCATTGCATAAACCCCCCTGATGGCTCTACCCACATCCCATCAATTCCCCCTGAAGTGCAGCCTGTAGATGAAAGCACGGTGCCTGATGACAACTGTGGGGCACAGCCAAAGGATTCAACACTACAGAACAGAGAGCTTTCCAGTGGAGCCCACATGCAGGCCAAAGCTAAAATGGGAGGATCTCTTAGTTTAGCCCAGCTCAAGATTGTACTTTACGCCCTGTGCTTTGGCATTCCACAAGCAGCCAACCAGTTTGATAGTCAGCCGGAGGAAATCCAGTCCTTGTTACTTAAGCGTCAGCTTCAGCTTGGGCCCCCAAAAAGCAGAGAAGGATTGATTCCTCGAGCAAGTGACCGACTAGCTGAGTGGGTGTTGTGCCAACGTGAGCAGCAGCTACCTGTAGATGAAGCCAATCTTTTCTCCAAAGCTTCAGAGTTCATGAGTTTTGATGGTGGGCCAGGCATCTCTTATGAGTGGGCTGTGGACTTTTTGATAAATCATGATTTATCTCTGCAAGCATTGGCCACATCCAGCCGACTACTACCACATAAAACTCAGGAACGCCTGCACTGTTTTTCTCGCTTCATAAATAAGCAGGTCACCTCACAGGGCTTTGGTGTGTCAGCCATTGCAGCTATGGATGAGCTTTCCATCTTCATAGACATGGAGCAGCTAGATCCTGCCTCAGCCGATTCCTCTTCCATGATGTCTGCTTTTAAGTTGATTGGCGAAATGGATCCGCTTATAGATGTTGTACTTGCAACCCTAGCTGATGGCACCATCTTGCCTACCATGGTGTTTCTTACAGGAGAGCCTCTAAGCCCAGATGCACCAACCTTGCCAGACATCATCTTGGAGGCCAAGCCAGAGGGCTTCTCTGATGAAGAAAGACTCCAGCTGTGGTTTGACAAAGTGTGGCGTCGGCATGTGGACCCATGCTCTGGAGGCAAGGGGTTGTTGGTTATGGACACATATCGAGGTCACCTAAGTAACAACTTCCTGGCATTGCTCAACAGTGCCAACACCTTGCCAGGCATCATCCCTAACGCCTGCTCCTGTTGTCTGCAGCCTCTAGAGGTCTGTGTTGGTCTTGTGCTGCGAGAGTTCCTGCAAGCTCGATGGAGCCAGCATGTGACTGAAGCTCCACAAGACCTGATTGGTGCTGCGCCTGCTGACCTGGCCCTTTTGTTCTCAGCCTGGCTCCTTGAAGTGCTGGATGTCCTAGAAGAAAGGCCAGAAATTCTTCAGCGCTCTTTTGAGCCGATGTTTAACTCCACTTCAGAGTTGGCATCTGGAGGATTTTCTGAGTTGGTGCAGAATCTAACTCAAGCTCTCATTGTAAACACAATTCAGCAATCTGAGGAACCAGACGCCGAAGAGAAAGACAATACGTCATCTGTTGTTTCTCCAAGCTCTTTGCCTTCACCAGCCAATTCCCAAGCTTTGAAAAAAATCTTTGAGAAAGATAGTGATCTGGACTCTTTTCATGGCTTTGAAGATGCCGAAATAATAAATTGAGGATTTCTAAATCAACAAAATGTTGATGCTTCAAGGTTTCATGACAAGCTTTTTAAACACCTTGTTTATCTGACTGCCCATTTTGCTTTTGACTAAGAAAAGAACATTTGCTGAAGACTTAGTAGTTTAATGATTAAGTCTTTGTGTTTCTTGACTGTTCTGTTCCTTTTACATACACTACCATAGCCTCAAAGAAACGGTGTCAGTTTGGTCACCAATGGTGAAAAAGACTTTGCTACTTTGACAATGTGTTAATGCCAGTCTTTGGAGGTGCACTATTGAAGATTTTTCCATTGTCTGCCATTCCTTATGCAAATCAAAGCTTTTCCCAGGTTTGTCAGATTTTGACAATTAATTCAGAGCTGAACCAGCTACGGTCTTCTCAAATGCTGCTATAGCAACGTTGGAACAAGTGTTGCAGTGACTAATGTATGTTAGTGATACTAACACAGTACTTGCAATACTTGTTTCCATCACTTGGGTGAAGTATAAAAATTCTAAGAACATCTTGGTGCACCTTTTAAAAATGTCTCTCAAAATACGTTTTGTAGCCCTGTACAGATGAATACAATTATGTCTGTTTGACTGCTGAACTGTTTTATAGTCCAGCTAGAGTATTACCGTTCACTTATTTCATTATGAATACTGTTACTGCTGTCAAACATGTGCAATGTAAATGAGCAAAACAGTCCTCCCGGTGTACGTGTTTCAAATTATCTACTGTATTTAGGGCTGCTTGTTCATAATTAAAGGGCTGTCCTTTGTAATACTACATAAACCTCGTTTTTTTTAATAGAATTTTTTCTATATCAATAAATGCATTATTAATGTGCATGCAGCATTTTCATAATGGCAACTTTTTCCTGGTGTGGACAAGCTTTATTATTTGTAATACAATGGTGTATTTTACAGTGGCAGATTTACATGATGCATGGTGCTGTCCATTGTAGAACATGTAACAATTATAATTTGCTTATCTCGTGGGTCCAGCTGTAAGATTGGTGGTACCGCTGACAGTACAATGTCATGGTGGGAAAACAGATGGCTTTAGCTACTGCATTTACTCAAGTCATATAATCCTTGTTAACCACAAACCTTTGGAGATGTTAGGAAAAAAGGCATACACACCCCAGTGCTCTTTATAATTTTATTTCTGTGTAACGAACAAAATGTAAAACAATTATACTAAATAGTCTTGATATTGCAGTTCTCTTGTGGTGCAAAGAATCCATTGATGAAACAAAACCAGATGAGCAACATGAGCCTTCATTCAAAGCCACTGCAATAAGAAAAATGGTACATGTTGAAGTCTTAACACACTTGATCACTTATTTTATCTGAATCAATTAATAAATCTCCAAAGATGACATGAGACTCAAGTTGTTTAAGAAAAGGTTAACCGCCACAGTATTCTGAGTTTGAGCTAGGGATTGACACAACCTATATCCCAGCTGTTAAGACTCCGACTTCAAATAATACTAGCATGCTGAAACTCGAACATCTCCATTAAGAAATATTTTATATTTATTACTAACAAAATGTGTCAAATTGCTTAACTTTGCTGACCCTGTGTTTTTAAAATCTACCACAAAAACATCAAAAGGCACTTTGTAACCCACCTGACCATATTGGCAATTTCCCAGTTTGTTTCCGATGAAAGTGGTCCAACAATCTCGACTCCTTCTTCAGTCACAATGGCAATCTCGTGCTAAAGCAAGACCGCAATGATGTTAGCATAACATATTTTACGAAGAAACAAAGATCTGATGTGACGGGTAAAATGTTCCCTGTATATTTATTGATTAAGATCAGGAACAGTTCTCACTCTGTTGTAAGAACGAGCATCGCGGTAATACAGCACTTTGAGGCATCGTTCTATCAGTGCCCGTGCCTCGTCCTTGGTAATTTCTACCTTGTTCTCCAACACCTCTCTCATCAAGGGCTGAAAAGAAACGGGTATACACAGTAACTGTTAATGTGCAACGACATGAGTGATTATTGTACAAACAATTAAAGGCACTCACACGGTGTCTTAACCAAAATGGCGTTCGGCATGCAGGAAAACGATATAAACAAGAGGCCCTGTACAAGACGTTGTTCAGACTAATAATGCTCACCTGAGCCAAGTAGGCACCAAATCCTGTCGCTACTGTTGAGGCTTCGTATGCAACACCTAGCTTGTCGACATAGCCAAGGAAGCTACATGAAAGCAAAAAAAAGTAAAGGTTGTGTTAAAAAAGTAGAATTCATCCATCCATTCAAGATGGAAAACAGCTTGATGTTCTAGAAATGTTTGCTCCATACTGGTAATCAAACATGGTTTGCTCTCACATGGGTCTAGGGAAAGAGTCAGTGCTTTCTAAAGCTTTTTTTGTAAAGCTACAAAATCTAGACATCAGCAACAGTTATAAATTAGACTAAGATTGTTGTGTACTTTTGAAAAGTAGTTTGGAACTACCAAAGGAATACTCCAATGTATTTTCAACCTTCGTCCCCCGCAATGCTGGAATAATCCTTTATGTAATTTAATATTATAAAATAAAGTAGAACTACAGTTAGTAGAAATCCAAGCTGTTTGCTTGACAGGGAACGGGAAACTTGCAGACTATTGTTTGAAAACTAACCAACCTTTCTCCATTGTAAAATCCACCAATAACGACTGTGTTCCAAAGTGGGTTCATTTTGCTGCGGCGGTTGTACATGACGCGTGTAAGCCACGAGTGGATGGCTTTGGGACTGTAGCTGTGGCCATCTCCAAGGAGCTCCTCGTCAATCCTGAACAAACGGCACAGAAGAAATCCTTTTGCTGTGTAGCGATATAGAGACAATGTGTGCTTAATGCTTGGCATACACTGTACGAGTCCAGTCCCTTTTTAAACCCGATTTGGTTGTCGCCAATCAATTCTTTGGGATCTTTCAGTTGTCGTCTGCATCGGCCGGCATTTGCTATACAGTGTGAGGGGAGGAGCAATGCCCGATTAACTAAATATTCAACATGTCAAATTTTGGATGGCTGTCCTGCGTTGTTAGCAGCGATTCAAACGTGCAGTGTTGAGTTGCCACCAAAAAACAAGATTTAGAAACTCGAACAGTGCACGTCTGCTTAACGGACTTGAATGGAACGCAGTTAGATTACAAAGACTGTATATAGAATAATGTACTAACTGGATGCAAACACTTACACCATCTGTTCAATGATCTGTTTGATGTACTGGTAGTCTGCATAGTCCCCTGAACCACCCAGGATGGTGTTGCCATTGACCTTCATGAGGCGGGAGATGTTGCGGAAACGGGCCAGGGAGCCATAAGAGCCGAGCATGTCTGCGGCGAGGATGACACCGCCTGTAAATTTCACCCCCAGCACTGATGTACCCGTCACCATGGGGTTACTGGAAAATGAAAAGAAAACTGAAACTGAAGGCCCCATTATGCTGCCCTGAATAGCTTGGCTAGGGACCAGGGTTACTAGGGGAGTATAATAAACAGTGAACCCTCAAAACCATTTATTATTGCTAAAATGCAATATTTTCGGGTGGAAAACTGAAAGCTGACACGTTGCCAGTTTTATGCATCTAATTAATTTAAATTAATTAATTTAAAAAAAAATTTTTTTTTTAAACTATGTAACCACAAGCCAAACTCTGAGATAGGAAATAGATACACTTGAAAACCTCCTAACAAGCTAAGCTACATGCCAACCTGAACAAAAGAGAGCTACCATTAGCATTGGCTAACATGCTAACAAAGCTAGGTTATCCTAATGTTTTATTTTGGCATTGACCAAATGCGCTATAAAAATCTTTTAAACTTCTGAAAAGGTATCAGGTTGTGTTTTGCTTCTCTAAATAGTCAACTAGCGGTTAGCTGGCTCGCTAGATGGTTAGCTAGCCAAGCGATTTTCCACCATGATGATACAGCACTGTTAGCCAAACTGAAACTATAGCTAGCTTGCTAGCTAGCTCCCTAGCTAACTAACGTGTTATTCAAGCTTATAATGCACAAAACAGGGATTTTAGGGCTTACAGCGTGTGTCGTATGGGTCCACATCCAGGAACAGTACTACTACCGGCACCTGGAAATGAATACAATTGTCCAGGTTTTGGTCCGTTCTCCCAGAAACCTAACTTCAGTCCACTTGCCTCCATGTTGAACAACGGCGGAAATGACGACACGTCGCCAAACCATCGCTTTCGGTTCAAATAACCAATTAAAGGAAGAATCCTGTATATTTCTTTTCTTTATACATGGACCCTTTTTTTTTTTTTTTTTTTTTTTTTTTGTCTGCTACCATAAATGTTTGAGTTTATTTTTATTTTACCTTTATTCATTCATTCATTCATTCATTCTCATTAAAGTTTATTATATATTTATTTTGTTATTATATATTTTGTGGCCCACGTGTTTTTTTTTTTTGTGTGTGTTTTTTTGACTGTTACTGTTGAGGGTTGGTGTGCAAGAACCTCCTCCACAAGTTCCCTTTATTGATCAGAATTGAGGTCCGTGGCTGACCCTACGCTCCTTCCGAGCTGGGCTATGTGAAGGAAAGAATTTTCATTTGTGATGTACACATGTATATGTATAATGACAATAAAGGCCATTTTTCTTTATGGGCTGAGAACCACACTGTTGTATTTTGCCCCCTACAATGTACAAATGTGGGGGGAAATAGAAGGTTTTGGCTTTATACTGAAGTTTCTCGCAATAAAAAGGGTAAAAGACTCTGAGTCAAATAATTGGGATGTCTTGTGTTTTAGTTCCAGTGTTTTTGAATGTGTGTGTGTGCATGCAGTATTTTTTGAAATTGGCAGATTTACTAACTGCTCTGTTTTTTTAAATGACTACTCTACACCCTACACCCTAAATAACCCTAGAAGTGATGAGGAGAATCTTGTAGAGGAACAATATAAAAATTTAATAGATTCTTAATTCTACTAAGCACGGACAAATCGGATTCACAAAAATAGATTGAAAAATGAAATATATGTGATACTTTCAAAGACTTAACCTCCATCTTTCTTGTCATAGTGTTACTGTGGGTTACTCTCTCTCTCCCTGGGCTGTGTTCCTGTTGTAGATAGACAGTGACCTTCGGCTGGCAGGAGACGCGTGAACTGGCCCCACCCTGACCCGTCTTTGTTTCTTCTCTTCTTCTTCTTTTTCTGTTTTTTTTCCTACCATATTTTATACCTATTCAAGATATGACCATATATCTTACTATCCAATCAACCATTACTCTACACTCACATTATCTACATTAACAGATATTAATTTGCATTTTAATCTGTTTGACTTTAATAGTGCACAGTGGCGCAGCATGTAGTTACGGCCTAGGGTTCGATCACAAGCACTAGTTACTGTCTATGCCTCCAGGTGCTCTGGTTTTCTCCCACTTTCCAAAAAACATGCCGGTAGGTGGATTGGCTACTCTAAATTGCCCTTACGTGTGAATATGTGTGTGTGTGTGTGTGTGTGTAATGATGCTCTGCGAAGGACTGGCGTCACATCCAGGACGTATTCTTTCCTTGCGCCCAGTGTTCCCAGGATAGGCTCCAGATCCACCGCGACCCTGACCAGGATAAAGCGGGGACTTTAGATGAATAAATGAAAAAAATGTTTGACATTAATGTCTCCCTTTAGAGACAGTCAACATGGTGGCTGGGTCTTGGGACAACCTGACCCTATGAAAACCTGTCATATCTTTGGAGCCATAGCCGATTAACACGAAAAACCAACGCCTAAAGATACAGATTGATACAGGCGTTATAGGTATATAAATTATATAAATGATTCAATATTGTAGGCATATGAACCACACAACAGAGAAAGTTACAACTGACAATTTATTAAGTTTGCAACATGATTTCAACAGATGAACTAAAAAAATAAGCCAGATGCTATTTGCACCCAGGAGAAAATAGGAATGTGTGCTATTTGCACCGAATTTAGTTGTTGCCAATTATAACTAGGTCAGTCTGCCTCTATCACACGATAGCCACCAATCTGGAAGGGTAAGGACTAACACATGCTTACTCCATGACACGTGAAGCCACCACATCTTTTTGAACTGCTGCTAACGTAACATCACTGTACAGCTGAACACGCCGAACGAGTGACAGGCGCCCCTGGGTCAACAGGGTTAGCAAACTTGGCTACGGGATTCAATTACACAATATATAGACTTCCAAATGTTAGTTATCTTGCTAGCAAACTTGGCTACTGTTTTTAAATACACAATATAAGAGTTAGCCTAATGTTAGCTAACTTGCTAGCAAACTTAATGACTAGTTTTAATTACCAGCTGGCTAACGTGATGTGTTCAGGTAGCTGGGTAACTTAGCTAATGTTGCTAAACTATTATATTGTGTAAATAAAACACAATATTTTATGCTAAGCAGTATGCCAAATAAAAATAAAGGTGATGTGGTGATGTCATATGATCAATAGGCTGATCAAATTAAGCTCCGCCCTTGTTGACCCAGGGGACGGCTATCACTTGCAAAATCAGGATTCTGTTGCACATGCGCACTGTGTGGCCAATGCTATTATCACCTAGGTGCAAATAGACACTTCTAAAATGGTAAACGTAAACCAGGGGTGTCAGTCTCCAGGGCCATAGCACTGCAGTGTTTAACCTCATATAACACACCTGATTTAGCTCAATAAACAAGGCCTCCATGGGCTGAACTTGTAGAGGTTTGTAGCTGTGTCCCTTAAACACATGTGGTTTTCAGACTTTCACATGTAAAATGATGTGATGTTTATATTATTTTTTTCATCTTTTCAACTATTCACGTATTATGTCAACACATGAAAAAACATTTTAGGTGTAAAAGTGACACTCCTGAGCTAACCTGAAACCATAAAAATTGGTTTACCCAGTGGGCAAAAACACATTTCAGTTAGCCTATAGCTCATATTGTCGTTGTTTAATTAGATTTGCTTACCTTACAGAAAAATTATTTTCTCATTTTTGCATTTGAAATTAATTCCAAAAGGCAAAGTAAAATGTTTCAGGTCTGTATATTTAGGATCTGGATTGTCACTCTCTCTAGTCTCCCTCGTGTCTGCTAATTTGTTCAAATGTATGTCTCTCACAGTGAGCCCACCTCATTTATGCATTTTTTGTCCATATGATGTTTTTCAGTCAAGAGGCTGAACAGTTGATCATTAAAGCAAAATGTGTTCATTTTTCTACTTTAAAGCCTTTACTGTAACACATATGTGTGCCAGAATCACTAGATATTTTGATAACATATCGATGCAGATACATGTAAATTGGGCAGTGGCAACTCAGTGGTTGAGGCTCTGGGCTACTGACCGGAGACTTAAGAGTTCAGATCCCGACACTAATTTAAATTCAATTAAATGGCATTACTACAAAAGCTATTTCTGGTAAATAAATAAATAAATAATAATAATAAAGAACAAAGGCTTCATCAAAAACTGTGTATTAACACACAAAATAGCATTAGTACTGGGATATGAGCCTGTTTTGGGTGCACTATTTAAGCTTATAACTGAGCACTGTAGTGGGCTTTTTGAATGTACCCAGAATCTCCTTCTTCACCCATAAGGCCTTCTGGCTGTCGATACGGATTTAGTGTTTCCTCTCCCTTTCGAGATGTTGTAATCAGCACAGCTGCACTCCTTCCCTCTCTTCCTCCCTCCCTCACTCGATCACTCCTACAATAACTCACTCACTAACTCCCTCCCTCCCTCTCTCATTGACTTATTCTCTTCCTCCCTCACTCACTCTCTTATTCACTCATTCCCTCACTCACTTCTTCACTTATTTCTTCTGTCCTTTACTCCCTCACTGCCTTCCTCCCTCACTCACTTGTACACTCCTAAAATAACTCCCTCCCTCCTTGACTTATTCTCTTCCTCCCTCACTCATTCTCTTATTCACTCATTCCCTCATTCACTCGCTCACTTCTTCACTTATTTCTTCTGTCCTTTACTCCCTCACTGCCTTCCTCTCTCACTCACTCGATCACTCCTACAATAACTCACTCACTAACTCCCTCCCTCATTTACTTCTCTCCCTCCCTCACTGCCTTCCTCCCTCACTCACTCGTACACTCCTAAAATAACTGCCTCCCTCCCTCTCTCATTGACTTATTCTCTTCCTCTCTCACTCATTCTCCTATTCACTCATTCCCTCGCTCACTTCTTCACTTATTTCTTCTGTCCTTTACTCCCTCACTGCCTTCCTCCCTCACTCACTCGATCACTCCTACAATAACTCACTCACTAACTCCCTCTCTCATTGACTTATTCTCTTCCTCCCTCATTCATTCTCTTATTCACTCATTCACTCGCTCACTTCTTCACTTATTTCTTCTGTCCTTTACTCCCTCACTGCCTTCCTCCCTCCTCCCCTCTCTCACTCCCTCACTCACTCGATCACTCCTACAATAACCCGCTCACTAACTCCCTCTCTCATTGACTTATTCTCTTCCTCCCTCATTCATTCTCTTATTCACTCATTCACTCGCTCAC
>JAOUQW010000027.1:8857257-8873049 GCA_028565825.1 Olivaichthys viedmensis
CCTGGAGCAGGGAGGGTTAAGGGCCTTGCTCAAGGGCCCAACAGTGGCAACTTGGTGGAGCTGAGGCTTGAACCCACGACCTTCTGATCAGTAACCCAGTGCCCTAACCACTGAACCACCACTGCCACAACTGCTCTTACATCGTCTGTGAAATAATCAATAATTAATTCAGTTCTGCGCTGTTGGCTAAATCTTTGATATTTTGGACGAGGCCAATTAAACATTTAGAGATTTTGTCCGCTGCCATTTCGCTGTTTTGATGATCACGTGACGACGCGTATGCATCACAAACAATTTGACAGCTGGTATCTGTTTACAAACTGATTCGATGGATACTCATTGCGATCAATGACATTCACTGCATGATAAAAGCACACTTAGCTAGCAAGCTAACAAGGTTTTAAACATCTTCAGGCAGACTAACTGTTTTTAGCAGCTTGATTTTTAAATGGGCTCCTTATTTACCTAACGTGATCTTTGCAGGCAGAGTTTAGAAAGTAAATAAAAACATTTTCAGTTTTGGTGAAATATATCATCACTGTCCAATGAAAAACATGTATCTCCACTTTTTGCATTTTTTAAAATATTTTTTATCATATATGGAATGTGGGCAAAAACCTCTATCTACCCATAGCAGTTAGCATTTAAATGACCAATGAAAAGCTGACAAATCACACCGTTAATTTCGGATTTATTGTGTATGATTAATGATATGAAAAAGGGTTTTTCGTGATCCTGAAAAATGGGAATTTTGGAAATACATGTTTTTCATTGGACAGCGACAAAATGTATGTTTTCTTAAAGGTGTCAATATATGTTTTAGACAGAAAAAGTCAATTTTGGTCAAAACCCGGTTTTTAGTCATTTTTGTCTGTTTGCCAGAATTCAGCCACAGCGACATCCGACAGGTTTTCCCAGGTCGTCACACATATAAAACAATGAGAATTGCCTGCAGTAGTTCAATTTAAAAGACGATTCAGGCATAATCTACTGGGCTACCAGTTTCTGCTTCACACAGACCATTACAGCCTGCCCTGATTGTTCCAGTTCAGGCATCCAGAGGGGTTGTTGGCAAGGTAGTTGGATGAACTCGGGCAATACAACTTCCAAATTGAGCATCGTTTAACAATGCGACAAAGTAACAATGACGCACTGTTGAGGAAGGGGTCAGATCAGAACGCACTGTTGAGGAAGGGGTCAGATCAGAACGCACTGCCAGAAGCTACAACAATAATGGGTTTGACTACCTGTTAGACAGTTGGTGAATTGTGAGTATGTCCCAGCAGCTACGAGCCCAGTTTCACCAGAAAAAGTAATGGGAAACAAAATGAGCCTCATGTCAACTGGATGATGCAGTACAGGAAAAGAGAGCAGCTTTTTGAAGCAGCTGCATGACTGGATGGACGTGAGAGGAATTCCATCCAGCGAGCAAGTTGCATTGGAAATCGCAGCCACCAGAAAGTATTGGCTGTGCTGGCCCCAGAGAGAAAAAAATCAGGGAGTGCTCATGTGTCTTACAAAGGAGATAACAGATTTATCTCACAGTCTACCTCTGGCTGGTCACCTAGAGGTTCGAAAACCTAGCGGTTGGGGAAAAAATGTATTTATCTGATGGGTAAATGTTTTCCCCATCCTGGAGTAGACAGCAAAGATCACAGCTCGAAAGCTTGCTCAAGTTTATTGCCTGGTTCAGCTCCTCTTTGAGATTCCCACCAATCAAGGCAGGAACTTTGAGAGTGACCTGCTCAAGGGACCGGAGGACCCCTATCATTTGTCATTAAATTGGCAGGTGGAGAGGTTTAATAGAACCCTTCTCCAGATGATTAAATGTTATGTGGATGACAACCAACGGGACTGAATACTTGCCACTCCTTACAACTACAGAAGTTCACTGCACTCCTGGACAGGGTCCACCCCAAATAGAATTAAGCTAGGGAGAGAAGTGCACCAGCCACCAGATATCTGTGGTCTCTGCATCAACAAGACTCCTACTTCTGAGTTTGTGGAAATCCCAAAGGAGACTGTCGACACAGTCTGCCTATTGCTACAACAGTCAGCACAGAGTGACTCAGACTTGCAGCCTTGCTACTAGACTCCTGCACCGAGTCTAGTGATAATAATGAACCAGGGATCATACCTAAGAAGATATGTAAACAACCGCCATCAAATGGCAGGGTCTAAATCACAGCCTTTGCCCATCACTATTTCTATCAGACTCCACCCCTGTGCAAACCACAACAAGCAAAAAAAAAAAAAAGCATGACCTTTGACCCTGGACTGTTAACAGTTGAGCATAGAATTTCTTTAGTTCAATCATTGACGTACTAGCTCCAAAATAAATATAAAAACATTAGGTATCCATTCACCAGGTGTTTAAGAGTTTTGCCTAAAAAGTCCAGTTGTTGTAATAAATACAGTTATCACTAAAACTTTTCAACAAATCCCAGTTTGTTATGCAAGTTTTCTAACCACAGATGGACAGCACATATAGCCTACTATGTGAGCAGTCCACAAGCCCCTTGGCTTTATAGGAAAAACTGAGCTAGTATTGTGTGGATGGAAATAGGCTAGCTACAATATTAACACTCTGCATTCCATTCTGAAGGCAGCATAAGGCATCTGCACTGTTTTTGTGATGACCGTATCATCTTTATTCTATTCACTGAAAATAAATCCATAATACTGTTCACCGGATGAGAGATACACAAATGTTTGAAAAGTTAACGGTCTGCTCTTTAACAAACATTTAGATTAACTGTTATATTTGTTTAGCTGGTGGCAATTAAACCACACAGAACACAAACATATTTTTAGGGTTCTTTATTCAGACAAAAAAAAGACAAAATGAAGTGCTATAAGTAAAATAACCCAATTAAATAACCCAATAAAATACCGTGGTGGTCTCTGTTTGAATGGGGGGAAAACACAGCAAGCACTATTAAACACTTTTCACATTAGTCTTACATGTACAACATGAGTGATTTCTACAGAAAAACAGAACTCACTTGGTTCGTGTGTCTTCTTTCCTAAAGGCAGTTTTGTGAACTACATATAAGCTCTGAATCTCTAAAACAATATACAAGAAACATTATGATTACAATACCATTTTGTGAATATTTCATAGTACTTACTGGGATTATTCAACAATGTGCAAAAAAACGCTAACAGAACTACAGCACAATCCAAAGACATTCAGTGTAATTGACTCATCATCTAAGCTCAAAATATACTCACAGAACTCTCATGAGTTCTTGTATGCCTTTTTTGAGCACCTAAATGCTAAATCTGAACCTTTATTTCAATAAAGAACACTGCACCAAGGCCTGTTAACACTTGGGAAAACTGGGTTGAGTGAAACTGCACTAACCACCGACCTAGGTTCATGAAAAGGGTTTGAATGCACTCCGGCATTTGCTCGTTTGGCTACGTCTTTGGGCCGATACAGGCAGTTACAGCAGACCTGCAGTTACAGGTCCAGGAATGGCAGCACAATCAGGCTCAATAATCAAACCTGACTTACCAGCATTTATACTCTCAGCCTCAACTGACTCATTTAGATTCATCACTTCTAGAGGTTAATCAGCCACACCTATATGAAAAAAAACCTATATAGAAAACTCAGAAATTCCCTCTGTAGGCAAGGCGGTGGTGGAAAGGCAATCCTTTCTATGACTTGGAGTGGGAACCAGGGCGATGCAAGGACGCAGGTCAACTCTGTGAACCCAGTGTGAGTGGTACCTTGCACTCCACCTTGTACACGGTTGGTTCCCAGGAGTCCTGAATCTTGTTGCGACCCAAAGGTTGGTTCCGCAAGTACACCAGCTGATTGACATCAACGTGGGTAGAATACACTGTTCTTCTGAGAGGAGATTCTCTCAGCTGCCCTTAATTTGGTGTATTCCCTAGCTTTTACATGTGCCTCCTTCAGTCTCTCTTGGTGAAGTACCAGCCAGTCATGTTTCCTGCCAGCAACTGGCTTCTTGCCCAGCAAAGCTTCCACAGGCAAACAGCAATTGACACCAAACATCAGGTAATACGGTGAGTGCCCGGTTTTTTGCATGGGGAGTCACATTGTATGCATAGACCAGCTAGGCCAGATGTTCAGGCCACCTCCATTTTTTAACCAGGGATAGAGAGTACAGAAGGTCATGGAGCGGACGGTTAAATCACTCATACTGAGCGTTTCTTTCTGGATGATGAGGTTTGGTCTTCACTCCATAAAGTTTGCACAGCTCCGAGATCACTTCACTCTCAAAATTTCTGTCCTGATTGGAATGCAATCTCTCAGGGACCCTGTACTTCATGAACCATTCCTTTAGCAGAATTTTGGCAGTGGTATCTGCTTTCTGGTCCCGAGTAGTAAATGCTTGGGTGAACTTGGTAAACGTATCAGTCACCACCAGGACATTTTCACGTCCATCTGACGCTGGTTCTAGAACGGTAAAGTTCACGGCCACCACTTCGAGAGGCTTTGAGGCAATTAACGGCTTCATTGGTGGGTGGATTCTGGACTGTGGCATTTTAGTCAGGATACATCTGTGACATTTCTAAGCCCAGTTCTCCACATCTTCGTACATTTCTACCCAGAAGCATCTCTGCCTTAACATATTCAATGTGCGTTCAATTAAATTAAATTTTATTTGTATAGCGCTTTTAACAATGGATATTGTCACAAAGCAGCTTTATAGAAATCTGGATGTAGATCTAGATCCCTAATGAGCAAGCCAGAGGCGACAGTGGCAAGGAAAAACTCCCTGAGATGACATGAGGAAGAAAGGTACCAGACTCAAGAGGGAACCCATCCTCTTCTGGGTGACACCCGATAGTGAGATTATAATTATCTTAACATACACTATTAGACCATTTTTGTTACTTGGGATAATGAATAAACATCTGTGAAACATAACACACTAAATGTCTTGTTAGTCAAAATACATTTCTTTGTCGTCTTCATTTCTCCCCAGGGGTATGCAAACTTTTGCACTTTCAGTTTGCTGTGTCTGCATACGTGTATTAATTAAATTCAGAGTCAAACTGCAGCCAATGTCCAGGTGTGTGCTCGCCTAAGAGAGCTTTGCTGACGCTAAGATCATGTCGGAGAAAGTTGTGAACCTGTGTTTGACACATGCATTTCTGGTTTATGGTGGATTTTTCTGCTTGTATGTTTCCACAGGTGTTCTCAAACAGTGATGAAGCCCCGATTAACAAAAAACTTCCCAAAGAGCTCCTGCTCAGGTGAACCTAATCCTGGGTCAACATCCCTGTCCAGTCTGACTTGTACTAAACGTTACATTTGAGTATAATCTTGTCTTTGCATTATTAATATGTATTTATCTTTATGCCTTTGTTTTTCTTAGGATTTTCTCGTATCTAGATGTGGTTACACTGTGTAGGTGTGCCCAGGTATCCAAGGTATGCCCCAATTTAAGGTGTGCCTCCTTAGATTAAAATGGCATTGCCTAGAAATATGAGTTTGATCAGATATGCTCTGTCCTTCTCTGAAAATGTACAGGCATGGAATGTTCTAGCACTAGATGGAAGCAACTGGCAGAAGATTGATCTCTTCAACTTTCAGACAGATATTGAGGTAAAAAGGCAGCCAAAAATTGGTCTGTTTAATGTAGCTGGAGTGTGTGTTGGACATAGTGTTAGTGTCTGTTGGACATAGTGTTAGTGTCTATACAAAGAAAGTTGTATGTGTTGTCAGTGTGTGTAGGTATTGATTTATTGTTGTAATATGCCTGTCTGTGAGCTGGGAATAGTGGTGTGTATAGGATTAGTACTGGGTCAGTAGGCTGTGTTGCTGAATCCATAGACAGGGATGTCATCTTTTCTTTCTTTCCCTCTCTTTGTCTCTGTCTCTCTTGTTCAGGGACGTGTGGTGGAGAACATTTCAAAGAGATGCGGCGGCTTTCTGAGGCAGCTGAGTCTGAGAGGTTGTCTCAGTGTAGGCGATGCCTCCATGAAGTGAGCTTCATTCACACTTTGTTTTATTTAGCACTTAAATCGTTAAAACATGAATTTTTTTAACATATTAAAAAATGTCATTTTTGTCATGTTTGTTAACATATTACTTTTCTGTATCCGGTTTATACAACATGACAGTGTACAAGTCAAGAAGATAGAATTGTAAGGCTCTATCTGAAACAATTTGCATCAATTTGTTTGTTATTAATGCTGATAATCTAAAATTGATTACAAAAAGGATTTTTAATATACTCCAAAACATCGTTAGCATTGTAAATCTGAGAATTTAATAGATAGACCATAATTTGTTGGCCAATGTGTGTCGTGTCTCAGTTTTGGGCCTTCCAACCTAATAAGTCGTACTTCTGTAGTTTCTGGATTGTAACGCACATCTTTTGTGATCAGTGGTGTTCATATTTTAGTTTTCCAAGGCTGAAACTCCTGTGGTTATCATTGGCAGGACTTTTGCTCAGAATTGTCGTAACATAGAGCATCTGAACCTGAATGGCTGCACTAAGATCACAGATTCCACCTGCATCAGCCTCGGCAAGTTCTGCTCCAAACTCCGCCACCTCGACCTCACGTCCTGCGTGTCCATCACCAACCATGCACTCAAGGCCTTAAGGTGAGTGACAGTTTTTAAACTGTCCACCAGGGGAATGGGCTAAATGGGAGGTGATTTATTAGCTAAAACTTTTTTAATGGATAAATCTTAGTGTTGCATGTGTTCATGTTGGATTGGGCTCTGCTTGTTATTTAGCCATTGCCTGTAAGGGATAGAACTGCTTGTCCCATTATCTGATGAGGTATATTAGTATAGGGCTGTGTGTTTTTGTGTCTGTTAGCCTTTTGGGATGGTTACTTCAAAACTGCCCTGACTACAATGCCAAAATTACACCCACATGTGGTATCTCATCAGCTAAATATAAAAATAAGGGTTGTTCATGTCGTAGTAGTTAGTATTCTTAATACTTTATTGTTAATTGTCCAAAGAAACCTTTTCCACCTTTTATATATGATTGAGGAAGGGCAGATCTGGGTGGATCAGTTTTTGTTGCTACATAGCTCTATTATTTATTAAAGAGTTCTGATAATCTCCAAGATTATTTCAGCTTTCCACTGATGCTGTTTAGTTGAGATGTAGTTTTTTAGGCTAAGCTTTTATGGTCATTTTGATTTTCTCTTTTGTTTTGGTTATGGAGTGGTTTGGGTTGAATGCAAAATCAGCATTTGTTAATTAAACAACGAAACCTCTTGCTACAACCTACTTCTATCCTAAGAACTTTCACAGTCTGTTGCACATCATCCCAGCCAAAGCTCTAATCTCATAATACACTGCCCCTTTTATTTAATTAACTCTTAACTCCATGACTCCTTCTTTAAGGCATGTTAGTATTTCAACCTTTTAAAGTCAGATAGTGGAGTTTAGAGGCTCTAGGCATTTTAAATGTCTGAGAATAATTTAATTAAATGCTTAAAAGTATTTTGATGACTTTCTTAATGAATAAATCCAGATCTCCAGTACCGGTCTTCCTGGTCTTTGTAGAGTTGTAATGTGACTTGGACAAACCGAGTGTAGCCTTGAGTGAATCTAAGGTGAATGTTTAGCCTTAACAGGGGCTATAGCACAATTATTAACTCTTGCAATGTTAAACGTTGTTGATACCTGGGGCTGAAACACCAAGTCATAATTTTAAAAAAAAAGCTTCTTGAAAGTATGACACAGTACCTTAAAATAATCAGAAGTTTCTTAAAATTTAAGAGAAAATATTCTTGAAATATATTTCATTATTATGAGATATTTCAGATATATAACACATTATTTAAAAAAATTATTTCTGACATTCACTCTAGTTATGTTAAACTGTGTAAAGAGCCTTAAAAAAATGCTAAAACCACCTATCAACTGATATGATGGGACCTTGTTTTGAAAACCATTTACAATTAAAGTTAGTGTTAAAAAATGTATAGAGTATAAAATGACAGCTTGTAAATAGTGACCAGCCAGTTGCACTATTGAGGTCAATAAAAAATATGATGTAAAGGTATGATCAATCTTAATCATATATACTCTAAACAGGAAGAAAATTAAACTAAATCCACAGGGCCCTACATTTAGATTTTAAGCCAACTACAAAAGAAGAATCTAATGACTTGGAGGATCGATAATACGCCTAGCCAGTGAGGAACAGATTTTTGCTGAAGTTTGATGTATTGATGTACACAGTACAATTGATGTATTGTGAGTTGGTTATTTGTGTACATTTTGCTATAGAATATTGTTTATTAATTAGTACGTCTTTGTGTAAGAATAATCTTATGGTTCAGGCCTTGGAAGGTAAGAGTTAAATGATTTAAGTTAACAAGGAAATTGTGTGGGAGTTATAGACGAGAAAGTGCAAGTGTGAATAAGCTTCATGTGGACTTTTTTTATACAGGCAGATAGGCTGAAAACACTAACAAACAGTAATCATAGGTGAATATATAACCGAATATACAGGAACAGACAGGCAAGGCCAGTATACAGAAACACTGCAACAGGAAACTTGGTAAACATTTGGAATTTAATAAACTTTACTTGTGATGATAGTATTAGAATAGTAAGTGCAGGGATTGATCCATGGGGAAATGGTGAGAAGTTGACAGAAGAAGGTCAAAAACAGTAGGCTGCATTTTTTGGCCTCTGTGTCACCAAAGGCTGTCCCATTCTCAAGGATCAATCAAATATAGTTAAGAAATGCAGTCTACATTCTAAAGGTTTTTGAGGACAAAACTGGTGGCATTAACTAAATAGCCTATACTTTACATTCTGTAACAATGAGAGACTGAGATGCTCATTAGATGCTGTCGCAGGTTTTAATAACAAAATGTTAAAACATAAAACAACAACAATACACGAAACTCAATGTAATCAACTAAAGAGAAACACGGAAGTGGGTACATAAACTATGAAATGCAGACAATCAGAAAGTAACATATAAACCAAGACTACGAAGCTACGACAATGTAAACACAGAACATAAACTTTAACTAACTATACGTAGGCTAGGAAATGCAAGTGACTATGGCAAGGAAGTGGTGGAGCAAGAGCACATGGATGGTGCATTGCTGCAGTATTTAAATTAGGCAACAGAACCACGTGTTGCTGGACGTCCTCATTCACAAGGTGATGGGTGGTGTCGATGGAACTCAGCCTTGAGAAGGGAGTCCAGAACATCCTTGGCAGAGACCGATGTGCGCTCCTCCGGGCCGTAAACACCCCCCCCCCAGATACTGGCGGTGTCCCCCTCACCTGCAGGAGTTCAGGAGGGCTCTGACGGCATAGGCTGGTGATCCATTGACCATGAGAGCAGGTGGTGGCATTTCTGAGGGCACTGCATCTTGCAGGGGACCAGGAACTACAGGCCTAAGGAGAGAGACATGGGAAGAGGGTGACACTCAGAACTGGGTTGGTAACTGGAGTTTATACGTCACCCTGTTGATGCGACGAAGGATCTTGAGTGGTCCTATGTAGCATGGTGATAGTTTTCTGGAAGGAAGTCCCAGATGCAGGTCTCTGGTTGATAGCCACACTCTCTCTCCTGGCTTGTACTCTGGGGCTTTCCTGCGGTGGTGATCAGACTGGGTCTTTTGTCATCTGAGAGCTCTCTCCAGTTGGATGTGTGCAGATTCTCATACCTTCTTACTGCGTCGGAACCAGTCATCCACCACTGGGACATCCTCATGGACGGGATTCCATGGAAACAGGGTGGGCGGTTGGTAACCTTGTTAACACTGAAATGGTGTGAGGCATGAGGAGGAGTAGATGAGGGAGTTTTGGGCATACTTGGCCCAGGTGAGAAACCTACCCCAATCGCCCTGACGGTCCCCACAGTAACTGCGGCGGTACCGCCCAAGCTCTTGGTTCAGTCTCTCCACCTGCCCGTTGGACTTTGGGTGATGGCCGGAAGTGGCCTTTGGATTCTGGGAGGTCAGTGACAAAATGGTACTGGTAGGGGTTCCAGTGTTCCAGCAGGTAATTGCTTAGGGGTCTTGGATTGTGCGCACACAGAACAGGAGGAGACAAATTTCTGTACATCAGATAGCGTTCCGACAGGAGCTGGCCTGTCCTGGTAACATGGGTGACCTGTGGCTATTGATGCATGTGCCCATGTGATGAGCTTATCCCTGATGGCCGCTGGGACGTACACCCTCTCAGGAGGACCGTCACTCGGTCCAGGGTCACCTGTTGCTGCATTGGAGATCTCCTGGTCAATCTCCCAGAGGATGGAAGCTACCAAGCAGGTGGGCTCAATGATGAGTGGCAGCGACGGGTCCACTGGTGTTGTCTCGTGTATACGGGATGGGGTTTCAGCTTTTCCATTCTCTGAGATAGTAAAAGAGAAGTGTGTGAAAAAGAGAGCCCACCTGATGAGGAGATAGGCGTTGGGCCCTAGGTTACGGTAATCAGTATAGATGATGAAGGGGTGGAGGGCCCCCTCCAGCCAGCTTCTAAAGGGCCAACTTGATCACAAGGCGCTCTCGATTACCGCCATCATAGTTTCTCTCCGCTGCATTCAGATTCTTTGAGTAGAATGCGATGGGGTGAAGCTTGGCCGGAGCTCCTTGCCTCTGGGACAGTACGGCCCTACTCCCACTTCTGAGACCTCCACCTTCACGACGAAGGGCGGGGTCTGGCTGTCGAAGGACTGGTGTGGTGGTAAATCATTGTTGAAGCGAGGTGAACGCCTCTTCAGCAGCAGATGACTAGGTGAGTCGGCGTGGAGCTCTCTTGAGGAGAGAGGTGAGGCAACAGTGCTGAAGTTTCTTATGAAATGCCAGGAGTAATTGGCAAATCCTAGGAATATGTAGCTCATGAACAGTCTTTGGTTGTAGCCACTCCAGCAATGCCTGCACCTTCTGCTCCTCCATGCGTACACCCTCCAGTGACAACACGTACCCTAGGAAGGAGACAGTAGAGAGGTGAAAATGACACTTCTCTGCCTTGTTGTACAACCAGTGCTCCAGAAGCCACGTCAACACGGACCAAGTAATAATAGTGCCCCTTGGCCGTCGAGAAGGCAGTCTTCCACTTGTCTTCCTCTCGGATACGTACTTTAAGAGTCCTTAAATTGCAGGGAAACAATTTGCAGGTGTTAGCCGATGTTAAACTTGGCTGAGTCTCTGAGTTTGTTACACATTTGTTAATATTGAATTACAAATAGAAATTTATTCCAGTTAAAATGTTCTCATTGAAGTGGGGATGGGGCCTTTCTGATGACATGGTGGTGGTTTGACCATCTCATTTTCCGTTTACACATGCTGAGAAGGGGCTCTGTAGAAAAGTGCTACTGATAAACCTATATATGCTGCTGTCTAGACAGCAGCATGTATAGCAGCAGCTACTATTAAAACACAGTGATAATGAGCCCATGAACAAGGAACATATGCAGGTGGTAATGTGATGGCTGTGCCAGTGTGGAGCCCTTGACTGTTTGATTGTTGTTGGTATAAGCAGTTTAAACAGGCTGGCAAATTTGGAATCAAATATTTAATTATTAGATTATAATATAATAGCACACTCGACAATTTTAAATTGCACATGAAATTAACCCTGTGAGGACCATTTATTAGAAATTTAATCATACTTAACTTGGTTATACATGGGTTTTCATATAAAGCAGCTTCTCAAAGACTACTAACTTTGGGTAAAACTATATATGCACTGGACGAAACTTGTATACTTTTAGAAAAGTCTAAACACTATTCTAGGCATAAAACACCTCAACCACTGCAGTGTATGAAATGGGATTGATTTTAACAATAATTTTCCTAACCATCATTTGATGCCACCGTTTTTATCACTGTTTCTAAAATGACTCAAATTAGCTTTGATCATTATAGGATTTTTTTTCCCACAGCTTATAATTAGAAAGTGTTTCTTTTTACAGTTTTCTCTCTGAGAGCTTTAATAAACCAACCACTTACAAATTTTAGTTTGGAAAATAGTAAAAATAATTTAACACCTCAAAATAATCCTTAATCAAGCCCCCATTTTGGATTTCATCGATAGTTATGTGATTTAGTCATGCCAAAGAATGTTGAATTAATTATTAATAAATAAACTGTAGTTGTTTTAATTCCATTTTTAATGGAAACAATATTGCCATACATAAAAAAAAAAAAAAAGCATGACCAGTATTACTGTTATGTTTTAAAAATGTACCCGTCCCTCAGGTGACACTAAATATTGTAAAAACAAGCAAACAAAAGGTTTCCTTTTATTTAGCTTTATTGAACCTTTACATCAGTGACATAGGAACAGTTCAAGAACATGTGCCACAAAAATTGGAAGGATCAACAAGATAGCAGTATAGCTACTGTGTCTCAGAATCCATCAGATATTCACTGACGACAGAATATTACTTCTTTCTTGTGTGCATAGTCTGAATATAGATTGTGTGTGTGTGTGTACCAAAGGTCCCCATAATGATGGGTATGCATTCAGTACTCAAATAAAAGCTAGGGCTAGGTCTTAATGTAGACATTATTTAGTCACTATAATACCCAGGTCAGTGGAAATACCCCATAAATATAGTAATACCGGTGTGTGGGTGGTTGTTGGTGTCTCTCATTTCATTGATGTTTTTTGCACTTCAGTGAGAGCTGTCGCATGTTGGAGAATCTGAACCTTTCCTGGTGTGATCAGATCACACGTGATGGCATTGAGGCGCTCAGCCGTGGCTGCACTGGCCTTAAAGCACTGTTCCTCAGAGGCTGCACACAGGTACATACAACACACTGTTCCCCAGAGGGTGCACATAGGTACATGCAACACACTGTTCCTCAGAGGCTGCACACAGGTACATACAGCACACTGTTCCGCAGAGGCTGAACACGGGTACATACAGCACACTGTTCCCCAGAGGCTGAACACCGGTACATGCAACACACTGTTCCTCAGAGGCTGCACACAGGTACATACAACACACTGTTCCTCAGAGGCTGCACACAGTTACACGCAACACACTGTTCCTCAGAGGCTGCACACGGGTACATACAACACATTGTTCCCCAGAGGGTGCACACAGGTACATGCAACACACTGTTCCTCAGAGGCTGCACACAGGTACATACGGCACACTGTTCCCCAGAGGCTGAACACCGGTACATGCAACACACTGTTCCTCAGAGGCTGCACACAGGTACACGCAACACACTGTTCCTCAGAGGCTGCACACAGGTACACACAACACACTGTTTCTCAGAGGCTGCACACAGGTACACACAACACACTGTTCCTCAGAGGCTGCACACAGCTTCTTGCTTCCATACTTTTTGCCTGTAGTATTTGTTTGGGAGCAGTGCAGTATTTTGTACTAGAGAACAGTTAAAGTGCATGTGTTTGTGTGTGAGCAGATGTGTGTGTTTTTCAGCTAGATGATGCTGCACTGAAGCACCTTCAGAAGCACTGTCTGGAGCTCGTGACAATCAACATGCAATCCTGCACTGTAAGGATGTGTTGAATATGCTGTTGCTACAGGAGAACCTTACGTTGTGCTATTAAAGCTAATAAAACATTAATGGCTTTTACTCAGAATGAGTGTGCACAGGATTCATTCAGCTTTCAGCATTCAGCTTGTCTTCAGGGACACTAAATGTAACAACAAAACTAGCAGCATGCAGCAGCTCTGTTCCACTTTAGTTTCGAGTAGTGTCTATGCCTACTTAATGAGCCATAGTCCATATTTCATGTTTTTGTTTTTTTTTGCCCCATTTTACACGTCAGCACAAAGCTTCTTCAGAGGTGTTGTTTCCCTTCACATCTTTTCGATTATTGACTGAAAGACACAGAATAAAGGCCAATTCGCACCCAAAGGGGTGGGTAACCAAACTAAATCCCACTGCGCTGGCAGATTTCAAATGTCGCACCCCCTGTAGCGCCGCTCCTGCCACTTCAGTGCAGACGCTTTTATTTCTGACCACAAAAATAGCAACTGAGCGCAAACTGGGGGGGGAAAATGGCCTACACCCAACCAAATTAGCAATATGCCGGCATTAACCAGCAAATTTCGTTTGCGTCTGGACGAGAGTAGAGTCCTACAGCTGTTATGTAATGTTTATTAAAAATTATAGCTCTGTCTCTCAGCTGTGCTGAGAATGTAGGTTTTGATTTTGCTTCAGTTTTGCGACAATTGTGTTTTTGCTTATGAGTGCTACAATAATTGAAGCGCATCATTTCAATTTAGGTATCGGTTAGTATTAAAGTTTGTATTTATGTGTTGTAAGAAAAAAAAAAAGCAGACTACAGCATTAGGCTAATGCAAAAATGAACAAATTAACACATTTTGCTGTCTCTTTTCTTCAGCAGATAACAGACGAGGGCTTTGTGAGTTTGTGCCGTGGCTGTCACAAGCTGCAGATGGTGTGCATGTCTGGCTGCAGCAACATCACCGACGCCTCTCTAACTGCACTCGGCCTCAACTGCCAACGGCTAAAGTAAGGCTTTACACACACGTACATTCACACACACCATTCTCACACACACTTTCTTTGATGTGTTTTTTGTTTGTTTGTTTTTTTCAATTTGTTAGGATCCTGGAGGCTGCCCGCTGCTCTCATGTGACTGATTCTGGTTTTACTGTTCTGGCGAGGGTGAGTGTATTTAAGCACACACTCGCACACACTGGCATTTACATTTTCTTAAAGTCTGAATGAAACCTTCAATTCTTTGCATTTTATTGTGGGAAGATTATGGATTCTCTTTAATTTATTGTTTACCTTTTTTCACTTTCTTTTCAGAATTGCCATGATTTGGAGAAAATGGATTTAGAGGAATGCATTTTGGTGAGTTAGAATAAGCGGTTGCAGATTACACGGTTAGCACTGGTCATGTTGGTGTCCTGAGGTGTGACGGTGCCAGATCTTGTACAGTAACAGTCAAAAGATTTGGCACACCTACTTATAAAATGATCATCATTTTTTACTATTATCCACATTTTTTACACTTAAATTAATTAATTAATTAATTTTTATAAATAATGTGCGTCACTGCTAACACTCTATTCTGCAACACTTGGGTGCATTAGGTACATATGCACACATCACAGATTACAGCTTAGCATTTAATACAATTCCACTCTCAAGGCTTTTTGACAAACATAAACGGCTTTGTGCTTATTGGATCATTTGTTTTCTGCAGGTTGGACTTTATAACACTGGGGCTCCCCAGAGCTATGCTCTGTCCCCACTTTTTTATTTTTTTGTATTGCAGCAGCTGCATATGAAACTCAGAATCTGTCAAAATGTACAACATTAGTGGGATTGTTACTAACTGGGATGAAACTGCACACAGGGACATGGTAGGAGCCGGAGTGGAGTGTTGCAGTGTGAATATTGATACTGTAAACTAAAGAGCTGATGGACAGGTTGGACCTGCCACCTCTGACCATAAATGGTGAATTGGTCTCTCAAGTAGGAGCACAATCATCATATTATAAAGAGCTCATCAGAGCCTTTTCTTTGTGAGATCACTAAGAAAATTAGGTGTCACTAGGAAATCTGTGATGTATTTCTACAGAGTAGTGATGGCGAGTGTGCTGAGCACGAGGGAGCAGTTAGAGAAAGTTATTGCCTCTAACTACTGCCCAAGCGTACTGCTTCTAAACCAATCAGCTGTATCACCTCTATTAAATACCAGCAGACTGGAAAGAGGAGGAGGGGGGGGGGGGGGGGGGGTAAGGCAGTAATCCCCCCCCCCACGGGGGCCCCGGGTGTTAAAAAACACCCCCTCCAAAACAATTTTTTTTTTTATATTTTTTGTGAGGTTTTAGCTTTTTTTTTTTT
>JAOUQW010000027.1:8875263-8896487 GCA_028565825.1 Olivaichthys viedmensis
GACGAGATCTAGCAGAGGGCATAGGGACCGAGAGGGAGGAGGGGGGGGGGGGGGGGGGGGGGGGGGGGGGGGGGGGGGGGGGGGGTATAGCAGATATCTCTCACCCAGCAGGGTCTCCAGGTGTTACAAAGCATCTCCTGCAAAACATCTTGATTTTGTAACTTGTACGTAGGAGTTCAGCTATTATGTATGCATGTATTTATTTATTTTTATTATATTCAAATATCTTACTTGTGTGTTTATTTACTGGAACAGTTTTTGAAGTCTCTTAACTTGGGACTATTAAAAGTTTGTTTTACTGTGTTTGTTGTGTTGAGCTGCACTAAAACAAACCCCTCCGAGTGATATGAAAATAAAGTAAACTTCAAGTAAAACATGAAACTTAATTTAGATTCTTCTAAGTAGCCTTAATGAAGTTTTGCACATTCTTGACATTGAGTGAGCCACCTGAGATGCTTTTCCAACGGTTTTGAAGACATTTCCACACATGCTGAGCACTTGTTGACTGCTTTTCTTGGGTTCTGAGTGAAAACTACTTAGAATTTTTTTTTTTTTACTTTAAATCAAAATGTTTTTAAGATAAAAAAACAATCAGGTGTGTTCAAACTTTTGACTGTTACTGTATCCAACAGTAAAACGTAAAACATGTGGTTGCTATTCTTTGTGCGTGTGCATGTATTCCACTTACTTCAGAGTCCAGTTCAGTTTTGAACCAAGTCTAATATTTTTTATTTATTTATATTTGTCTCTCTTGAATTAAGTAACCTTTTTAATATTGTGCTTTGTATTTATATGTGTAACCTTTTCAGGTCACTGACAACACATTGGTTCAGCTTTCAATCCACTGCCCTCGGCTCCAGGCCCTGGTGAGTGCTTTTTGTTTTGGCATGTGTGTTCATGCGTGTAAGAAATAATGAACTTTTCTATGCATCTGTTTTAATGTTTATGCATGTTCCAGAGCCTCTCACATTGTGAGCTGATAACAGACGATGGGATCAGACACCTGAGCAGCAGTGTGTGTGGTCAGGAGCGGCTGCAGGTGGTCGAGCTGGATAACTGTCCCCTGATCACAGACATCACTCTGGAGCACCTGAAGACCTGCCAACGGCTTGAACGCATCGAGCTCTATGACTGCCAGCAAGTCACTCGCGCAGGCATCAAACGCATCCGAGTGAGTCATCAACCGCCGCCTGGCTAAACTACAACTCCCATACTGCACCTCCTCAGCACATAAAACTGACTACTGAATTGTGCCAGAATATTTGTGGTGGATTAGCATGATGGAATTAATTTTACTCTGGTTATCATCTGCACAGTATTTACATGTATTTATTTGACACTTGTATCCAGATTATGAATGATACAATCTTACAAGTCTTAGAAGAAAACTAATATGTAATTTACAAATGACAATTTTCAGAAGTATGATTATGGTGGTGATTAGGGATGGGTGATGTAACCAAAATTTTAGATCATGATATTTTCAAAATGTTAGATCATGACGTTATATATCACAGTATACACATTTTTATGGAAATGCAATTTAAAAATGATTACTCAAAGTCTTTTGACTTTGATTTAAATGAAAGTAGTTACTGGGGTCCTTTACAAACTTTAGGTATCACATATGAAGAATTTTGAATTTTTGAACAGTCATGTAAACAGCAATGAAACAAACCACCAAAGAACAAATTTACCACAAAAAAAAACTATATTAATAGTGAACGGTCAAGACTGTGCTGTACCACAAAAAATTGAGATACAATACTCTGAGTATCAGCCGATACCCTATACAGATCCGCTACTGACATCCTCTTAATAACAGAGCAGATTGTCTGCAGATTGTCTTCTTTTGATAAGTTGTGAAACATCGTAGACAATCTGTGTCATATGTTCACAAGCATGATCTGTGAACATAGGACGCATGCGTTCGCGGCATAAAAATACATCAGTGGATTAAATCAGAAAAGACAGTATGTTAGGTCTGCACTGGTGAGAAGGGGTGTGCGTAGTTTCGGTTGTTGTGGTGTGGCTCTTTGGCACCTTGTAGCTGTCGATCACCATGTTGTCACTACTTTTTCATCATAACTGAAGTGGTGCGCGGTCTTATCATTCACACAACACTTAATGCCAAAAAGCAGTCAGAATACCCACTCTTCCCTACCCCACTGCCACACACGCAGCAATTTAGCAACATAACAGTTTAAGGCAAATGCATCAATGTAGTTTTGGTCAACCGTGATAGAAACAGTATTTGAAAATCAAAATCTCTACCTGTTGACAAATTTCTACCGGTGTCACATTTATGCCAGTATACCGCCTACCACTAGTAGTGACCTGCTTCTTAATGCTGTTACCTCTTCTCTAGGCCCACCTACCTGAGATTAAGGTCCACGCCTATTTTGCGCCTGTCACACCCCCTCCCTCAGTGCATGGAGGGGGCCAACGTCTCTGCCGCTGCTGCGTCATACTCTGACAGTGGATGGGGCCTCTGAAGCATGCCAAGAAGAGTCAATCTGTCAGTCAAACTCTAAATCCCACCCTGCTCCTGCTGGCCACCCCCACTAAACTCTATACAAGGGTGTGGCTGTGGAAGGCATGGTTGGTTCATCGAGGGTTTGTTTGGCAGCACGATGGAGCTACACAAGTTACGATTGCAAATTATAATTTAAAATACAAAGCATAATTACTATGTACAATGTGACCTTTCGCCTGGAATATACAAGAAGAAAGTGGGAAAAGCCACCTTGTAAAATATTTCATATTTGGATCTATAAAAAAGAAACACATTTGTGGAAGTACTTAATGCAGTATGCCATTGAACTACTGAGTAAAGAACCTTGTCTGTGTGGGAAGGTCTCAGGGCTTCATGAGAACCAGACAATGTTTACTTCTTAATCCTCTGTCACCAATAAGAATGCATTATTCCCTCATGAAGGCAACCAGTAGATTAACATGAATGAAGAGAGGAGCAGGACATGAGACTTCTGTATTAGCAGTGGGAGTTTGTTGGAGACTCAGATTCTCGCAGTCTTATTCAGAACTGAGCGCTTGAAGTCGAGGCTTCAGCTGGACTTACAGTTGGTGTGCCTGTATGAGAATGTTAAAATATAGAAAACAAAATATAACACTACAACCAAGAAACCTGTCTGCAGACTGGAGTAAAGTGGTTTCTGTCAGTGCTCAGCATTGTTTTAAGAAATGAATAAAACATTTTAATGAATCTTTCCACATGAGCGAGTGAGGTGAAGAACGTAAGGAAGAGATGGCGCATATAGGTAAGAAATAGGGCTCATTCAGCGTATTAGGCTCTAGCAGTGGAATGAAGGAAGTGATGTGACTGTTCATATTTCAAAAGAAAAATCATTATATTTACTGAAAAGGTCTAATATGGAATAGATAAAGGTCAATTTTAAGTTCTGAGTGCAATATTGCATTATCTCAAAGGCCCAGATCTTGTGTTGTAAGATTTGAAATGGTCTGATGTTCTTTTACAATAGCCTATATACCTTCTTAATTACAGTTGCTGCCAAATGTGGCATTATTATTTAACAGACCAGGCCCCAGAGTGTAATTTGCCACAAAGACCAACGAGGAGAGTGGGCTTTTAAGCCAATGCAATCGCAAGCTTTTTTTTTTCTTTTTTTTTTTTAAATGTGCATTTTCCAATGTGCACAAATCCTGCATACAATCTGTTATGTGGATCTGAGCACTGAAAACTGAATGCATACTGGGTCTCATGTTACTAATGTAGATGACTGTTGAATCAATTGCCTAATCAATGAAAATGGCTTTTGGGTGTGAGTGCCTTTTTGATTTTGCAATGCTGGAATAAGCATGGGGAGGTCTAGCCTCAGAGATAAAAGACTCACAGCTGCAATGTGATTCATCAGATCTTTTCCTTCCCTGCTTCAGTGATTATCAGCATTGGAGAAAATAACAACAGGAGCAACATCATGTACAGGTGATGGACCACACACTGCAACTAAGCCCTGCATCCATGTTTGATGAAGTATTGTAGTCGCTACTGAAGGATAAAGAGTGAAGTTGAATTCTGCAGCAATGTAAATGACAAACCTGCTCTCTCATTTTTGACAACCAGTTTGGGGGGGAAAAGGCTACCCGAGTGTCCTTGTGTTCTGGTGTTACTGTGACATTTCTTTAAATAAAAGATCTGCGCAGTGTGTCACATTGTGTGGTTTGTGTTGTCTTCTGGACTTGTTTTCCATTTTTTAAAATACAGAGTCCTAAGCCATTCCCCCTCCACTCCAAACAGCCCCGTGTCTTTATTCCTTCCGCAAATGGCTAAAGACGTTACTCTTCCGACAGTATCTAGGATAACACCTTATTTTCCCTGCACTTAACTTGCATTGATTTGCATTTTGTCTTTCTTGGTATTTAATTTATTTGTATTATTTATGCACTTAGTGCAAACAGTAGGTTTGGAATTGTCCTTTTCATCACTGATTTGTCCTTTTGTATTTTTTTATTCACTTAGGTTTGAAGTTGTCTTTGTCACCACCTAGACCACTCTAGCACTTCTACAAACTAGCATTTGTCTTTTGTGTTTCAGGTTATGAATCCTCTAAAATGATACAAATCGACAGTTTTATTATTACGTAATATTCATGTGTTATAGCACCAGCTGCAATATCAAACTGAATACATTCAAAGAGCATTTGTTGTATACGGGGAGTGTGAAGTATTGGGTTTAGTGTGACTGCAAGGAACATTCAAATGTGTGCAAAAATTAAGTGGTGTTTTGCATGTAGGTAATTATTTGTATAATAAAATTATCTTCAATCATAAGTTCTGTGAAACAGGACAGGTGGAGGCACATTGGAAGGAGGAGGGGTGTGGTAATGTGTTGGGAAGAGTAAAACAAGATATGATGGGTTTTACTGGAAATACACTGCCAGCCCAAAATATTGATGACATTAAAAGGAAGAAGTGCTGTCACTTCTTCAAGTTTCCTTAAGCCAGCTCTGTTTCAGAGTCTGGTTGCATTTCATAGCTACTACTGTAAATACCGCCATCTCAGGTAGTGTCAGCTCTTAATCAGTGGAAACCTCCATCTCCCTGATCTCTGTGAGAGAATAGTTTTACCCTTTCCTCATACAACAACATAACCTCACTAGCTAGTCTTTTTTCAATATCTGTCTAGCATTATTCCATGTTGGCCCATCCATAGTTTTTGCACAAAAGACAAGCACCCATTTTATACACCAGCAGAACTGTGGGCCATGCCTCCTCTACATGCTACTAGCAGTACAATATGCTATTGACTCATTCAGATTCGGGCAAACTATTGGGAAATGTACCACTATCTCAGTGTTATTAAATATTAGCGGTGGGCCACTCACCAATCAAGGGTTAATTTGGGATCTGTCAGGTTTTCATTAAAACCTGGATTTGGCAGAAGCAACCTTGATGCTGGTTCGCTTTATGCATTTTATATTAGTAGTTTATTACTGTAATTCCTGTGAGGCTGTCCACATGTGGGTTTGACACTCTGTCCCTTCGTTTTCCTTTCACAACATTGTTTGAACTCATGTTTAAAACATAGCTTTACAAATGTAGGTACTAACAAAGGACAGCACGTTTTTCACACAGTAAAATATATGTTGGGGATTTTCCTCATGGACTGTCATGTTGGCGTTCAGGGGTCACCAGTGGTTCTCAGACAGCATTATGAAGAACAACATGCCACTTGCTTGATAACTAAGAATGATAGGCACATTTGATAGGTACAGCTGATGGGCCTAGAAAATGATAGGCAAATCTCATTTTCCTTTACTGTACACAAGGAGGCACTTTTGCGTTACAAAATGAGCCAGGCTAACCGACATCCATGGATTTTTGCTACCTTGGGGGCTGTTGTTGAGGCGAATGGATCTTATTTCACCTACAACGATATGTTCAGTCCCAATACAGGATTTTTTCAATAATATTTGTCATGATTTTTTTATAATATGGTAATGAAAAAAATCTTACTACTTTACTTGGTACTTTTCAAATACCGAACATCACTAGAGGGATACGGGTATATAAGACAGATTACTTGGCAGCAGCATGATTACTTGCTGGCAATATAGCAGAGTAGAAAGGTAGGTTACCTGCAGCTGCCCAGCATTCAGGAACAGCTTGGATTTTAAGTGGCAAGAAGTATTTACTATTTACTGCAAGAGTGATTCTTTTACAATGAGTGAAGATAGACCAGGACTTAGCAATTGTACTAGATATACTCTGGGGCCAGTTTATTTACACTCATTGGCCATTTTATGAAGTATGAATACTATAGGTGCACTTTGTAGATGTACAATTACAGACTGTAGCCAATCTGTTGCTATGCACAGGATTGATCCAAGATGGCAGCGCGGTAGCATGCAGCGGCTACTGCGGGTCCAGAATATATGGTGCTTTTGTTACTTGTAGCCCGTTTCAGTATTTATTGTATAGTGTATATTTGCACTTGTCCTCACTGTTGTGTATTTGTACATACTTTATGTAGTCCTGTATAGCATGCTGCTGTATTGCTGCATGTTGCACCATGGTCCTGTAGAAACAACATTTCATTTCAATGTATACGAGATATATGGAGAAATTACAATAAAAATCTACTTGAACTTGATGTCAGTGTCACAGCTGTGCTAAGAATGGTCCACCACCTGAATAATATACAAAGCTTATTGTTTCAGGGTAGGCCAAACAGCATGTGTGTGTTTGATCTTGATATTTACAGTTGTAAACTCATCTATCCCACCAGCAGAGGGATCCAGCCACCTGTGAAACACTCTATGACTCTCTAGTCTCTCTCATGTACCAAACATATTGTAGTGGCAGTGCGCCATTTGCATACCCTTGAGCCCCCACGGCCGCCTGTTATTTCTGTAGAAGAATTCCCTGTTCTGTTGGAATGAGTGTTCTGTGTTGAACCAACATGTTATATGTGTGGAACTGGCTCATTAGTTGTATCCACCATCGGCAAAAGTCCGGTGGGTTTTGTTAACCATCACTGGCTTTCCCATGCTAGTTCAGTTCTCAGGCTTACCATCAAGCCATGTGTTGTGCTGTAAGTGTGTTTGCCAAATAAAGAGCATTTTCCTGATTTTAAAATGCTTCCTGCTCACGCCTCTTCTTTGCTGACGTCACACTGGTGTCAGAAGTGGGATGGGTCAAGCCAGCTGGTGGAAATCGAGCGAGCGATGGACCCGACTGTGACCTGCGAGAGAAGGTCAGCATGGTGAAGCCATGCAGCAGGTGGCGAACTAGCCCAGTGGCAAGCACTCTGAGCCGGTGGGTGGTTGACGGCAAGAGGCTCGGAGAGAGTGGACAACGCACAGCGTTACCACCACGGCAGCCGGGATCATATGCCTACCCAGCTACAACGGCGAAGGCCCCTGGGAACTCTACAAGGCACAACTGAACGTGGTGGCGAGATTCTACAGGTTAGTTCACAAATCCACATTTTCCTGATTTTAAAATGCTTCCTGCTCATGCCTCTTCTTCGCCGAAGTGACAATATTTTTTTTAAGATGTTTAGCATAATGTGCAATTTATAGGAAAAAAGGCTTTTCACAAAATGCTGAGAATGATCAGAGAGCCACCGCTGGGCCCGTGAGCAAGGCCAAAGTCCTTATAAACAGTCTCTGGCAAGGCCCTTAGCATTCAGCTGCTCAGCTATAAGAACTGTATTCTGTCTCACTTGTACGTGGTTTTGGATAAAAGTGTCTGACAAATAAATAATTGTAAATGTTAATATAGTGCATGGTATCTAATCAAGATCTAAAACTGTCCATTGATATTACACAGTGTGCTTCACATTTAGTTCGGACATCACATTAAAAGCAGACTCTCAAGGCAGAAACTCTTCTTGGAGATACGACAGCAACAGCTAGAAACACACAAATCAGAGAGGTTAGAGAGCTGTATAAAATGTTGATAATGAAAAAGTTTTACAGCATGCAAAGCAGCACTCACACAAACCAGCTTCTTGTTTTCTCCCGCGTTCTGAAAGATCTTGAATGTGTTCTCCACATTTGTTTTGTTGAGGATTGCAAGGCCTGCAACTATTAAAACAGGAGATAACAATAAACCTTAAAGCATGACATGCCTGGAATACAGCATAAAGTACGGCAATACATACACTTGGAAGACATGAGCTGCATTGCTTTCTCCTTGGTCTCATTCTTTTCATCACTGCTTCGAGGTGGTGGCTGGGGTACAGGCCTGTCTGGCCATATGTTCTCACAAAGGCTATCAATGTAGGCTGCAATCTGAACTTCGGAAGGGTTCAACGTTTTTAAAAAAGCGTTCAATTTCCTAAGGAGCAAAAAATAAACAGCACTTCTAGATGTGGAAAAAAACAGAGAACTGGTGCTCAAAGTTAGAGAAACAATAAATCTAGACAGTAGCGGGTAGACAACCCAACATTATGGTTTTCGGTAACTTAACATTTTCAAAGAGGATGACTTTAAATAAACACTACAGCAGCAGTGTTTTAAGTATTAAATGATTTGGTTTGGGAAGCTCACAGAATACTTTTGTAAATGGCTTTATTCTCTCATAGCTTTAAAATATGTAGAAGAATAACATTTCCAAAAAGGGCATCTAACGTAGTTGAAAATAATTTATCTTAGCATAGACTCTATTATTTGCCGATGGTAGTACTAGTGGTTGTGGACTAAAGCTCAACAGAATGTCTTATATTTTTTTCTCAGCTTCTGGCCATCCTTGTTGTAATTGACCATAAGTACTGAAATTGAAGTCGTCATACAATTAAATTACTTCAATTTAAAGAAGCAAACCGGTTTCTACTTCATCTATTTGGTCACAAAGGTACCATTTTATTGCATATTCCGTGCAGATTGCATTGAGTCTGAAAAAAAAAAAACGTTTTCTGCACAAATATTTGGCATCTCCTTTTAGTAAGTGAAAAAGTGAAAAGCATGCCTAACTTTAGACTGACTAGGTTGACTCGTACTCTCATTTGTACCCCCGATGGTTGTTGGTCTCATATTATGATACATTCTCTGCGGTTCTAAGTGTATTCCTTTCATTCAGCATTTAAATGTCTTGCTTTGCTTTTATGGACAGCTCTAGAGTTTGTCACTTTATGCCTATGACCAAAGGGAGAATCTTGGTGCAGCATGGTGTAAGTATTAAAGGCATATGCAACGAAGACCTTAACTTTAGTACCATGTCAATTTACGTTGGTTTAATCTTCTAAAATTGAGGGAAGTGGGTGGTTGGGTCGAATATAAACTGTTTTTCCAAATGATAAAGTATATATGGTTTGAAATAAAAGGTAACATTCCTTGTGACCAATTCACAAAGGTACTCTTTTCTGCTTTTAATCCATGCTCGAGTAAACAGCACTAATAACAAACACACAGTCCTAGCACTTAAGTAAAGAACTATACTTCAATAGAGAAATGAGAACATCTTAGAACTTACTTCTTTACCAAAGGCATGAATGGTTTTAGAACAGCCTTCAGAAACTTAAGGGTATATGAATTTCCTGTGGAAAGAATGTTTTATTCAATGAACAGATTTATTCAAATGGTAATTTTCCTTTCCCAATATTTAGTTATTAAAAAGTATTAATAAGGTGTACTTAATAGGCTGCCATATCACAAATATCTATATGCATTTATGTACAATATTAAAACAACATTCTGTTGTTGTAAAAACAGATTTCTAAAACAGACAAGAAACCAGTGGACAATGACATGATTAAAAGACTTGAGTACAAGACATGCAGTTAATGAACTAACCTCGGAGTACAACTGTGGCCTCAATGTACTAGCAATAAGTTGTGTGGTATAGTGGCCTATTAGACACCCCTAAATGATGCATGTGCCTCATGTTTTATACAATGCGTTACTGTTACATCATTAAGAGACATGAATTCAAAACATACCAGAAATTTCCTTCAGTAAATCAAATATCACTTTATTGGCCTCAGGTTGTTGCCCAGGGTTGGATATCTTGGTCCCTACCAGTGGCTGACTCCACGTCTCTTCTTCAGGATGGGATTCTTTCTCCTTCCTTTCAGGTTCGTCTGTTTCTAATGATTTTTTGTGAGGGAGATTTTCCTTCTTGCTTACATTTCCAATATAACAGCAGTCTGGAACGCCATCAGTTGTGTAATGGCCTAAACTATCATAGCTCTCACATGAGCTTAAATCAGCTGACTGTCGTTTAGGATTTTGTCCTGATTTAAGGTATTTTGTCCCGGCTGTAAAGTGTGCTACATTTTCACCGACACTTTCAGTTCCACTAGGATTCACATCAGGTTGAATAAAGAGATGATCAGTGTAGTCTGTGTCTTGTTTTTCACTTGTACAGGCAGAAGTCTGTTCAAGTGTGAATGAATATCCATCGTCTGTGGCCAACAACTCATCCTCAGTTTCTTTGAATCGTCTTTCTAAAGTGTCCATACACATTGGCTGGGCAGCATCTAGTTCATGTTGAGGTGTGGCCTCTGACGTACTACGTTCATACATGACTTGCTTCTCCTCCCATTTGAGGTTACTAAGCTGAGAAATAAAGTTAGGCATTACAGATTAAATCATCAGTGGCAAAACAATGAATGAATCATGAATAAATAAACAATCATGAATGAAAATGAAAAAAATCATGTCTAGGGTTTATGTTTTGGAGATTATTATACTCAAGAATGAATGATAAAATCGCCAGTCATGAGACTGAATATTTGTCAGTTGCCCATCCTGCCAGTGTTTAGGTTATGTAACTAAACAAATATCAAGGAAAAGAACTACGATATGATAAGGCATGAGAAGAGAATAGACGAGAAGAGATCATTTACTCGATTATAATAATATGCAATAAAGTATGTGCTAATTTTTTTGCCACAATAAAATTTACAAAAACATTAAAAAAAGGCCAAATCCATCTAGATCCAGTGCAGGTCCGCTCTGACAAAGCAGTGTGTGGCAGAGGCGAGCAGAAGACCTTAGAGCAGCAGAGGAAAAAATGTTAGGTTTGATCATAACAAGTGACAAGTGTTATGAGCGAAACTGGGAGAAAAAGGAGAATGAAATCAAACCTGAAATCTCGAATTGGAAAATCTCGAATTCTAAAAGCAGAATACAAATAAGTAAGACCTTCGTTTCATCAAAACTCTTATTTCTAGCTACTATTTTCCCCCCAGACGATAAGTGCATCACTAGATTAAATAAGACGTGTGTACGTTTTATTTGGGGGAATAATAGAGAGGTCATCAAAAGGGAAGTGCTCTACAAATCTAAAGAACTAGGAGGACTTGGTGAGGTAGAATTAGGGAGTAAATTAAAAATAGCCTTTAGTAAGAATATAACACAAGCAATCAAAAGAGGTGCACATTGGCTAGGCGATACAAAAACATGGTGTAAAAAGAAAGCTAAAGCAAGGCAACACATGCCATTCTACAAACTCGTCTTCGGTGATTTCACCTCAAAATAGGAACATTTAAAAATAGACTGGTGCGGATTGCCGAACAAAATGATGAATAAAAAGATAAATGAACGTGATTACGGAGGTACAAATATTCCAACACAAATATTTGACGTCTACAGAAAGTGAAACGTGTATTAAAAACATACAATCAAAAGATATCTCCGAAAACATACGAGATGTAATGTGGCTAATAAGTGTGGGAAGATTAGCTGTACGTTGTGTTGTTAAATGGAGCTGCTTTGTGACAACCAAAATATGTCCTATGCACGATTGCTCGGAAGACAAAACAATTGAACACTTATTAATAGACTGTACACGTTCGAAGGAAATATGATTGACGTGGGCTTAAATATCGACATAAACGCAAAAAACAATAATGTACGGAATTTTCAGTGATGATCTTCCTAGAAATGCGAAGGACTTATTTTGGTTGGTTATATGCATAGTCAACCTTAAAATATGGAAAACTAGATGTAGAGTTGTAATTCAACAATGTCAAATCCCTGCAACAGTTGTTTATATACAGATTATGTGCGAATTAAAAAGTAAATATCTTATATAAATAAAATATATACATGGACTCTTCTGAATTTCTCAATGAATTGTAAATATATGTAGTTATGTGTTAAAGTTTGAATGGAATGTTGTGAAATATATCGATTGTAATGTGTTAAATTTCTCAATAAAGCTTCTTGTAAAAAGCAAGAAGTACGCTGGTTATGGCTAACGTTAGCTCTTAAACATCTAACGTCAGAGCATAAGTGTCAGCGCCAAAATGTGAAGCTTGGTGCATTGTTTTTATCGACTATATTCCACTACTGTGTAAATAGTTCCTCCAGTCACATTTGTGGGTTCAGTACATTTTTTTTAAAATAGTCTTATCAAACTGGTAAAAAATATTTGAGATTTCATGATGCATTGAATAGTTTCCTAAAGAATCATAATTGAATTGACTCATTGTAAGTTCAGAGATTTACACTACTGCCACTAACTGGTTTTAACATACTGAAACATGATCCCTCATCACTACTTTACCCTAACTGTTCTGTCATTTTTCCAAGCTTTGCAGCTTTAAAGCCGTCTCCCATTATCACTGTAATATGCGTCAACCAGGGTCTTGTTTTCAAAGTTTTGAGTACATGGTCAAAAATGTAAATGTTTTTAAGACAATTAAGGTAGGAGTAGTTCCAGTTCCAGCTATTTTGTCTTTTAAAACACTGATTCCAGTGTGGTGTTGCAAGAGATTATTTCACTTGATCGAGTTAAATCATGGCTGCGGCGCTGTGGCCTAGTGCATCAGCTGTCATTTGGTCCATATACTTACCTCATCATCATCTTGGCCAGGAGTAAGGAAGGATGCGATGCCCCCCAAAAGAACCCACACCCCATCATCATGCGCTTTTTCATTCAGTATCCAGTCAATTGGGCAGAGAAACTTGAACAAAAGCGGAGTGTGGCCGAGCTCTGGATTTGCCACCAGTTCCTAAAGACATGAGAAGACGTGATAAGTATTTGTTTAATCATTATCTTTTTATGCTGCCACCAAATACAAAGCTTACTTGCAAGAAGTGCTCCAAAGTTTCTTTTGCTTCCTCCTCATTCCACTCTGTTCTTGGATTCTCCACTATAGTCAATACGAAAGGCAGGTGACCCATTTCCTGAGAAGAGATTCAATACTTGGTCCCAACGGAGTCCTGAATATGCAATAGCATGATTTTTTTTATTATTTTTTTTATCACAGCCATTGCTCACCTTGCAGTGACTGTAAAAGTTGATTATGTCTGTCTGGGTCTTTTTAACATCCCAGTGAAGATTCTCAGGGTTGTCGCTTTCCTCCAAGTGAACTGTGAAACACAACTCTTCCTCTTCCATTAAGACCTAGGAGGGCCTTCATGGTTAATTAGCGTTAAGCAAACAATGACTGTTTACTAGCTAAAGAGTTAGTATGAGCCATATGCAATCTGTGGCTGGGGTTTCCTGAGTGCACAAATGACCACATTCTCGTTTGGACAGAAAAGCAACAGAATCCCTCTCTGCCCAGTAGATATGAGACATGGCTGCCAGTTGGGTAACTGATTGGACGTGTTGAAAGATAAGCCTCTTTGCATTTTCATCTAAATGCACTGCTGTGTATTTGTCAGCTTCAAAAGATGCAGAGTAAGACTTCAAACACAACAGCATGGACTTCCCCCTCATCCCTCATCACACACCCACAACTACAATTTGCCATACTCTCATTTTAAATGAGTGGAATAATCAGTGACAAAATTGATGTGCTAGCCTTTATTTGTGTCTGCCAGACCCCATACATAGGCAGAATCTAGAAGACGCTAGAAAACCCAACGCTGCTGCGCTTGATACATTTTGTGACCTTAGTATTATAAGGTTCTATCTTGGTTAAGATTGAATGGCAGATAGAACCTTATAATACTAAGGTCACGACTTGTATCAGGGCTACACACACCAGCATGACAGTGTCACTGCTGTGCTGAGAATGGCCCACCACCCAAACAATATCTGGTCAGCAGTGGTCCTACGGTGGTTCTCTTCCTCTAATGAACAGGGTAAAGGATATGTATATAAAATGTGACTCACATTAGTGACATTTACTGTCCAATTCCCAACCCTCCACATCTCATAGGAGAGCTTAAACTCCATCATCTCCTCCTGCAGACAACTTGTGTGATCTTCCCCATCAGTGTCAACCTAACAACAAACACAATTAAAGACTCATGAGCAGCTCTGAAATCAATTTGCTTGATTCTTATTAATGTTATCTTTTTTTCCTCACGCTGTCACAGATGAAGCCCTCACTGCTGCTTGCATCATCCATTACAGCAGCCTTTCGGGAAGGCAAAGCCCCCTGTCTCACTTCTTTCTCCTTCCTCTTTAATTTGGCTTTCTTCAGTTTTATACTATCAAAAACCTTGAACAACTTCTCTTTTATTTTTTGGCCTGCATATAGACAAATAAGGGGGGGTAAATAAATAAATGTGAACATTTAAATAACACTTAAATAATTCAACTTATGAGTTCATCTGGTTTAGTAGGTCTGGCCCTCCAGGACCAAATTATATACTGTCTATGTAATTTAATGTAATTATAAAAAGACTACAACACCTTTCTTTTTAGCTTTCTCTTGTTCAGATGGACACTCCTCTGCCTTATCTTGCACCCTGTGGAATACGAATAAAAATCAAAACAAAATCAAGAAAAACTCAACATAGTACTAGTTACTCTGCGTGTACCCAGATGTGGTGATGTAACTCACTCATCCATATTCTTACTCCACATAGAGGAAGGAGTGTCTTCTCTATCTGAGTCATGCGCTTCCTCCATCGAGTTCTCTGAGGGCGCTTGATTCAGCTGACAGAGGATTAGACGGTTCAAGTTGTCTGGGTCAGACAGCAAAGTCACAAGTACCAATGCTAGAGAGGAATAACCAAGGTTAAACAAAAACAGCAACATTTAGTTAACAAAAAAGAACATGTCTATTTAGTTAATAATATTATGTATATCATTAATTACTTCTATTATTGTTACAGTGAAAAAGTACCATGTGCAGTAAAAAAAAAAAAGGGAACATGTTCTGCTTAGTAAGAACATTTGTGACAGCGTCTTACAAAAGGCTCTAATACTTGGAAATGTTTCTGAATTCGAAGTAAAGTAAAGTTTGCAAATGCCATTGGCTAGAATGAAAAATATAAAGCTAAAGTGTTTGAATAGCTGAACCCTGTTGGCTTAAAACCTAAGAAATGGGTAGTCGCAGTTATTATTTATTCATAGTCATTATTTAATTTCAGAGCCAAAACAAATATTATTTCACTGTCCAGTGGATAATGGACTGCACTGAATATATGCATTAGTTATGCCAGAAAAAAAATTAAAAAGAATGTTTTTTATGTGGGTGAGCATTTTCGCTCATGCCACTAGTACTGTAAGTGAAACCATGTGGGCAATAGTTCATTTTAGAGATGCTATCTTGCTGATAAACACAAATGATTCACTCTGTAATGCTAAATATGTTACATGGAATGTTCCTGACCAAGGACCACAGGCAGAGAAAATAGCACTAACCTTTTGTAGTCAAGATTTCTTGTAAGGCACAGCAGTAGACATCTGGCTCCCATAAGTGTTTAGGGAAAAGGTTGTGTATTAGGGCTTTACAGAAGCCCCTGAGAACAGCAATCTCTTCAGTATTAGAGCTGAATGACTGAGACCTGAGCAAGTTCATGGCACAATAATAAACAGAAAGTGCATCCACATTTTGCAAGCAGTAATCATTTTTTTATTGTCTGCATTACCAGCAATATTTGCCTGCACATTTTTGCAAGATTAGGTTGTGACTGACCAAAACAAATAGTTAAAGATAGTGCCTTGCTTACAAGAATGACATGATTCCTAATATTAATGTTCACATTGGAAATGAAATGCTTTTCTGTGATGCAAAATAATTAAGGTGCACGTGATGATACTACATCACACCAATGCATAATTTGTGCTACTCTGCAAGCCATTCGTATTGGATTTGCATGTTGCAAATCACAGATACACGCTTACCCATCTGACTGTTTTGCATGGCGAAGGTGCTGGGTGACGATCTGGATGCAGCCCAAACCAGTAACTGAGAGATCCAAGTCCTTGACCTTGCAAATGATCTTGTCCACAACAAAGTTGAATTCAGTGAGCAGTGCTGTATGTAAAGGCTGACTGTCTCCGAGTTCTGGAGCGGCGCACCATGGCAGGACCAGGTGAGTGTAGGCACACTTAAACACTGCAAGAGACACATAGCCATATGGCCAATTACATTGGTGAATAACTATAATTGCATACATATGAGAAAACAAGGATCATGAGATTGAAATGTTCCTAATGGATTACTTTTCATGAGCGGTCAAAGGGTCTTACAACTGTCAAACTGGTAATTAGTGACACGGTCTACAACTCATCAGAGAATCGATAGCTTCATACTGTTTGTATTATATTCTGAAAAGTAATCGGCTCCCCAAAAAACACTTACCTCAAACAACTAATAAGAAAGTGAAAGTCATCACTCACTCTGGTGAAGAGACCTCAGGACATTTGGGTACTGCTGCTGGTATGATGCTTTTTGTACAGTCTGGACTGCTGTATCAGGCTCATCACTGCCAACCATATGCCCGGTTTCACTTTTCTGCTAAAATAGGATTAATCATAACACCTTGGTTATCTTATGTGAGTTTTAGTGTGGATCATGCAGCATACTGGAATGCTTCCCAACATCCTTCCTATTAAAGTGCTAAAATGCTGAGAAAAGGGGCCAATATTTACTATACGGAAGTCAAGTCAAGTCACCTTTATTTATATAGCACAATTAAAAGACAACAAGTGTCTGCCAAAGTGCTGCACAATAAAATCAGGTCATTTCAAACAGAAATCAAATAAAACACAAATTTAAAAAAATGAAATAAATGAATAAAACAATAAGAGGCAGTAAATGGCAAAACCACAGATGACAAGACAGGACAAAGCAGAAGACTCAGAAGTCACAGCGAAACTCACTATCCCACCATCTTGAGTTAAATGTAACCTCACGTCACCAGATTGAGCCAGCAAATTGGTAGTCTACATTAGGCTATATTCACAGACATATAAACTCTCAAGATCTTTATATTATCTCTATATATGATCTTTATATTAAACTAGCCCCTTACAATTGTGTGAACCAACAGTCAGCAATGTCCAGATGTTTTGTTTTACCATTGTTCGTGCTTCACCTATAGACACAGACAGAATGAGAATCGCTTTGTGTGTACACGGCGCAAAATATGTGCAAGTAGTGCGAGGAAGACGATGACGGGCAGAGTAAAAGTGTACAGATTTGTAACAACGGGTTTTTGGAATCAACCCAAGGTATGTTCAAGGTAGGTCGCACAGCTAGGCCAGCAAGTATTGACAGGTCTCAAGACTCTGGGCCATTGCGAACACTTATATTTATGGAGTAGAAGTACTGGAGGGCTGGTATGATTATTCATTCTTTATTACCGTCTACTCAAATGCACAGAGTAAACATAAAAATAATAATAATAATAATAAATAAATAAATAAATAAAGGGTTCAATTTGGAACCCAGAAGGATTCTTCAGTTTGTCCCTCTCAGGGGAACACCCTTAGGTTCTATTTAGAACCCCATAACAGAACCATTCAGATAAATGTTACAAGAACACATTTAGAAAGCTGGAACTCTTAACCATCCAAAATAAGATATAATGATATGCGTATTCTGATGAAGTGTTGTAAAAGAATTAAAAAAAAAACAAAAACAAAGCCAAGTACCTGAGCTGCAGGTTCAGAGCATTGGGTGCTCACGTGACCTCCAGCAGGACAGACAAGCAAACCCAGCGCACAACATCCCGCCTGGATGAAGAACAGGCCGAGCTCTGAAGAACAGCAGAACCAGCCCACGATCGCGCACACACAAAGCCAGAGGTACATCTTCACGCTCTCCATTGCTCTTCACTGCTCTTCACTGCTCTTCACACTCTCGCGCCCATGAAGAGTCGGACCGGCTGCTGCGCTTCAGACTGAGCGCTGCCCATGTGCGCACGCTTCCGGGTTCGGGTGCGGACGCGCTCGTTTGATGCGGCGCTTCAGGTGTGAACGTGGGCCAGCATCACTACTGAACAACCGGCGGGTAAGACTTGAGAAGAAAAATAAACTTCTATATTGCGTTAAGACCCTAACACCAGACAGAGAGGGAAAAAAAGAAGAAAAAAGTGACTCAAGGCTAAAAGAAGAATGAAACAAAGATTCTAAGCTTTATAGGAGCAATAGTGTTTGGTGGTCGTTGTGTGTGTATATATATATTTTTTTAAAACACCACGTGTTCAGTGTGTTTGTAAGACAGTATTTGCCATTTTTAATACCTTTACCTATTTAAAAATACAAAATGCGACGTGATCTATAAACATATAGCCTACAGGTGTGAGTGCAGTTCACGATGTTGACCACACGGTGGCACACGATGATCATCCACCAGACGACGCGCCCATTGGTTTAATCAGGTTTAATCAGGATTTTACTGACCTGTTGTCAGAATGCCTTGGGGACACAAATTATACAGTGATGAGTCAGCTGTAGTAACAAATACAGTTGTATTGCTCCTTAAAGCAGAGCCCATTGAGGTATTTAAAATGAGCATGCACATCACATTTCTTCTGGGGATTTAAAAAAGAAAAAGAAAAGCAGCTATCCAAGTTCTGAAACCTTACAAAGTTGCTTAGGAAACAGGTCACTTCAGGTGTTGGTCCTTTGTCGGCTGTGAAAGTGACTTGAACAGGCTGTTACAGCAGCAGAGTCAGTGACCTGCGTGTTAGAACGCTGCTCTTACCAGCTTCACTTGACGAGTCGCATGGCCTGCTGTGTAGCCGGCTCAGGATGATATCGGTCGGAAGGATTTGCTCCTTACCGATAAGAGTGACACTCTAGGACCTAACGAGTAACTAAATGTTCCTTTGATAAGCCTCTCAGAGTAAAAACAGAAAAGCAGCATCATGTCTGTCAAACCTCAGCTAATGATGCTTAAGGAAACACTTGAGCCATGTAAAATGTTCGAAATGACCTTTAACCCATATAAGACCAGTAACGTGTCCTTCGACCTCGCAGCGTTGGATTTCAATAAAGGGCGAGTGGATTCCATATCACTGATCCCAAATATCTCAGCACACATCAGTCCATAATCAAAAACCTTTGAACCTCATTTAATTTAAATCTGCCTTGAAGGCAAATTGTGTTATTGATCAACTGAGCCAGAGAAGCAGCGCATGCCTAAGGTACTTTAGACTGCTGCATAAACCACGTGTAATCTGAACTAGTAGGCATAGGAGCATAAATCAAGCAGCAATGTCCTAGTATAGGATCCAGTTCATATATGGAATGTTGTTCTGAGCGGGCAAAGAGTGACTGGGGGGGAAAGAAGAAAAATAAAAATAAAAAGAGGGGGGGGGGTTAGTATTAGAAGCAGTACATTCCCACTGGTACAAATGACACTCAGGAGGCACCAAGATATCACGTCTCTTACAATTGTCCTGGGACGAGACCCAGACATAAGACTGGAAGATGCCCGTCTGCATCTCGAGGCATTAAAACCGACATGCTATTAAACTAATATGGCAAATCAAACAAACCCTTTAAAATAAGTGCAAAACTAGAACACAAATATGAAAATAACTCAACACATATGCAAGATTTGGTAAAGTGGGCCTTTATTGAAATGTACTGCCTCAGGCTGGTTGACAGTTTTCAGTACCTGGCATGGCTTCTTTTTTGGGGAATGACATGGTGAGGGGAACAAACAAAACAGTGCCAAAATAGCACAACACAATTCCCACAGTACGACTAGTACAGATATACTAGTTGGTCCCTATAAATAAGGCGGAATGTGAGTCCGTGCGAATGTACATGTTATTTTACATTTAGACACCCCAACACTAACGGTCAAAAACATTTACATGACTTTCTTAAGCTCGTCGTACAAGACGAGCACAAAGGCACCACCCATGCCTCGGAGAACATTGGACCAAGCTCCCTTGAAAAAGGCCTTGCTACCCTCGTCACGCGCAATCTTCTTCCAGCAGTCAATTGTGCCCGTGTACATGATGTCAGCTGCAATGCAAAACGAGAGACGTACATTACTGCTTACAAAAGCACAAACGGAACAAAATTTTGCAGACAATCTGCCTTCGGCTTACCCCCTTTGCGTCCAGACTGCATCATCATACGACGACGCACAGTGTCGAAGGGGTACGATGCAAGACCGGCGACAGCCGTCACAGTCTGAGCAATCATCCAGCTCACAACGATGTGGGTGTTCTTGGGATCTGGCAACATGCCTGCAGAGAAGGACATTACATTAAGTTTAATAGATAACAAATAACACTCTCTGAAACGCATCGCTACACTACGGACAGATGGACTCACCCTTAGCTGTGTCATAGATGCCAAAGTAAGCTGCTCTGTAGATGATGATACCCTGCACAGATACGTTGAAGCCCTGGTACAGACCCTTGAGGCCATCAGACCTGAATACCTTCACTAAACAGTCACCCAAACCCGTGAACTCTCTCCCAGCTCCGGCTTTGCCGACATCTGCTGCCAGACGGGTTCTGGCAAAGTCGAGGGGGTAGACGAAGCAGAGCGAGGTGGCACCAGCAGCACCACCAGAGGCCAAGTTACCAGCAAAGTACCTCCAGAACTGAGTGTGCTTGTCTACGCCATCAAGGAAGACCTTCTTGTACTTGTCCTTGAAAGCAAAGTTGAGGGCCTGAGTGGGGAAATATCTGATGACATTGGCCATGTTGCCTCTCCAGAACGACAGGGCGCCCTGCTCCTTGGGAATACGGACAACGCAGTCGATGATACCCTTGTACTGCATATCAGCTGTGATTTGTTTGCTGGCATGTTGAACCTGCAAAAGAGATACAAGTTAGAATTTGCAGAACTTTTTTTCCCCTCCAAAATCAAGGCACCAAACCTACTGATTGGATTATTGAAAAAGTTGAACTAGTAACGTACGTGCGTGTTTGTAATGTGCCTGGGCGCATTGAAAGGCAGCCAGGCCAACACGCGAACGCACAAATGGACCATGGTTCCGGACCTTCACTGTATAGTCGGTTAGCAAATAGAAATAATAGAATAGAAAGCTTCTTCATTGTCACATATACAAGTACAGTACAGTGAAATTGATTCTTCACATATCCCAGCATGTTGGTAAGCTGGGGTCAGAG
>JAOUQW010000027.1:8913538-8929558 GCA_028565825.1 Olivaichthys viedmensis
GCGTCGGACACCTGGCCACCCACCGCGGTGTCTGGAGGCCGAGAGGCTTTGCCATTTCCGAAGCGTGGGGGCAGAGCGCTGATGTCCTCGGCGGCGGCGTCGACGGACACCCAGGGGCCACCCACTGCGGTGTCTGGAGGCCGAGTGGCTTTGCCATTTCCGAAGCGCGGGGGCAGGGCGCTGACGTCCTCGGCGGTGGTGTCGACGGACACCCGGGGGCCACCCACCGCAGTGTCTGGGCGCGGAGTGGCGTAGCCCTTTCCGACGCTCGAGGGCGGAGCACTGATCTTGATGGTGGCGGCTTCAACGGACACCCAGAGGCCACCCACCGCGGCGTCCGGAGGTAGGATGGCGTCGCCCTCCCTCAGGGAGAGCCCCCGAAAGAGCGTCGTCATAGCGACCACCACGCTATGTCCCGCGCTCAGCCGCGCGCGGGACACCAACAAACAAGCTGTTTATAAGAAACTAGTGATTAATAAGAAATCACTGTGAATCTCCCTATAGGTTTTCATGCAAACATGACTGAATATTTTAGGCTCTGTTTGGTAGGAATTAGAAGCATTCAGTATGAGAGGCGAGAAGGAGGGTGTCCGTATGCATTCATTCTAAGTGCAAGAGAGAGAAAAATGAATGCCATCCATCGCTCCTCATGCTCATTGGTCAGTTTGGCTTTGTACTGGAAAGAAAGTGAGGAAACTGATCCTGAATTTCGCATTCAAAGGAAAAGTTTGTCCAAAAATGTTAGTGTCACAGTTGCCGAGCTGTGACACTGGTCAGCTGACGGCGCGTGGACATAAGCATGTGTGTGTTTAGTTCTGCCCTGTCTTGTCCTGGTAAATGTCTCCAGCTGTTCCTTGTTTGTGACCCCTATATGTATCCCCGTGTTTTTGTCTTCAGTGTTGGTCATTGTTAATGTCATGTAATTTGTAGTGTGTGTGCTAAAAATAAACGTGTTCAGAGAATGTTGTTGAGTGGCTCCGCATTTGTGTCCACCTCCCAACGACACCGTGACAGAATAACCAACCAATGAGCGAGGATGAGTTTCTATGGAGGGGCATATACCTCATCGCCATCGGCGCTCTCATCACGGCGAAGAAGCAACTCGCCCCCACGATAGATGAAGCCACCCAGGACAAGTTGCTCCGTGAGTCCCCCCGGGCTCCTGCCCCCGCAGAGGACATCATTGCTCCACCCCCGGGCTTCGGGGACCATGACAGCGCTCTGCCTCCTGTCCCCACAGAGGACATCATCGCTTCTCCATGCGCCTGCGGGGTCGAGATTGTCGCTCCGCTCCTTGGCTACGCTGGGGAGGGTGGTTGGTACCCGGCGCTAAGCCGGCTACCGTGTCACCACCTGGACAGGAATGTTGGCCCCACAGGCCTGGGTTCCCCCTCTTGAATGCCTGTGTAGGCACTGCGGTCGCCGGGCCATGACACCGCTCAGCTGACAGCGGTGCTACCTCCGAGATTGGTCTGGAGGAGTTTCTTGAGCTGGTCCATCTCAGCGTCCAGCGACCTCTGGGGCACCAGGGAACTCAGCCACACCTCCTACGGCATCGAGGAACTTGGACACTCCTCTTGCGGCATCAGGGACCTCGGCCACACCTCCTGCAGCATCAGGGAACCCCACCACGCCTCCTGCGGCATTGGGGAACTCTGACACGCCTCCAACGGTGCCTCCTGTGGCGTCAGGGAACCCTGCTATGCCTCCTACGGCATCGGGGAACTTGGCCATGCCTCCTGCGGTGTCAGGGACCTCAGCCATGCCTCCTGCAGTACCAGAGAACTCGGCCACGCCTCCTTTGGTGTCAGGGAACCCCGCCACGCCTCATGCAGCATCGGGGGACTCGGACACACCTCCTGCGGCGTTGGGGAACTCTGACACGCCTCCAGCGGTGCCTCCTGTGGCGTCAGGGAACCCTGCTATGCCTCCTACGGCATCGGGGAACTTGGCCATGCCTCCTGCGGCGTCAGGGACCTCAGCCATGCCTCCTGCAGCACCAGAGAACTCGGCCACGCCTCCTTTGGTGTCAGGGAACCCCGCCACGCCTCATGCAGCGTCGGGGGACTCGGACACGCCTCCTGCGGCGTCAGGGAACTCAGCCACACCTGCTGCGGCGTCAAGGAATCCCGCCACGCTTTCTGTGGCGTCCAGGATCGAGGCAACGCCTTCAGCGGCGTCAGGGACGGCCTCGGCGGCCGTCATCAGCCCCCCTCAAAAATTTCTAGTGGGCTTTCCTCCGCTCCTGAAGGCTCGTAATCAGGACTGGATTTGTGCCGAGTGGCTTCTGTGGTTGGCTTGGAGGCGCAGCGGGAGGGGCGAGATGTCGCTGCCCGACGAGTGACGCCACAACAGTCGCCAGGATGTTGAGCCTGCGGTGTGGCTTGCTGTATCCATATTTTTAAAGGTCCTTGATTCTTTCACGGTTGACGGCGTGGGAAGGCAGGACACAGGTGCAAGCTGTTTCAAACAGACATTTAATAACAACTGAAACTACACACAACATGACAAGTAACAATCAAGGACAAACTGGACTGAAACACGAGGGTTTTTGTAGGGGCACTAATCACATTTAAAAAGGAATGATGCTTAGGACAAACCCAATAACTATCCTCGTCTCTCTCGAACTGTGCACTTGAAGACCGTGTACTACAGGAGGGAAACACAAGGTGAGCACCAAATGGACATCTTATAAAACCCAACAGAGCATATAGTAATCACCAAAGGGAAAGTGCTGCAGTTGCAGGTCAGAGACACCAAATGCGTTCAGTTCAGTCAGCTCAAGTTTCCCTTCCAGCAGTCATTTAAAAGATCAAGATCAGGAAACATCTAAAGCAGTCGAGCAAAAGAAGAAAAGGATTTCTTTAGGGGTTTATGTGTATATGCTTACTTCTGTTTGTCTGTTTTTACTGTATATGAATTAGCGTTTGCATATATGCATGATAAACAAAATCATTGTTATTTATTTATAAAGACATGATTATAGATTTATTAGTAGAATGATTATTACAGGTCATGTTGAAATAGTTTTTTTCTCCCAATTTGGTAATTGCCAATTCCCACCCACTAGCTAGGTCTCTCCTATCACATGACAGTTATCCACCAGGAAGGGTGAGGGCTAACACATGCTTCCTCCGAGACACATGAAGCCTACTACTGCATCTTTTTGAATTGCTGCTCAGGCAACATCACAGGACAGTCAAATGCACTTGGAGGAAAGCGCTAACTGCCCTCTTCCATATACAGTACATGAGCATGAGTTGTCTGCACACTATAACTTGCTCAAACTTGTTGGGGAGCGACACAGTATTGACACAGAGAAGGTAAAGGTGTTAAGATGAATCCTTCTGTGGAAAAGAAAGACAAAACAAGGTGAGAGGGAGGAGACTGAGGGCCTGGCTTACTAAGATCCCAAATAAAGAGTCTAATTTGCATGTGCAATCTGATAAACTCCCCACGCAGTTAGTGGGCATGCAACGGGTGATTTACAAAGAATAATTGCATAAATTACATCGCGTGCAAAGTAGAGGGAGGAAACAATAGTTTTTAAATGAGGGTAAAACTGAAACATGCCACACATATGTGTAATTGCACGTTAAGTATAACGCTGACTAAATGCATTGAAAAAAAATTCTAAATATCCGAACGCGAAATAACAGAGTGCAGACATGAATGTGTGTTTTTCTGTTCATAAGGTATATCTAAAGAAAACCTTTTCACAGGTTCGCTTTGAATGCTATTGGCATCAGAGGTGTGATCGTGTGGCGAATATCTAATATGAAACAAACTTTACCACTGTAATATTAATCACGGTAATTATTATTGTAAAACATTTATTATTATTTTGAGATATTGAGACATCATTTCAAATATCTTTTCAAATGGCGAAAACAGGCTTCCACAAATTTAATACCTAATACCTGCCCTTCGGTCATATTAATTTGTGCGCACAATCGCCATTGCTGAAGTGACTTTCAGGCTCCGCCAGGCGCGTGACACTTATAATTCACACTGCAGGTGCTACATGAATCTATTTGCATAGACTCCGCCCTGAATTTAGCACTTTTTGGGTAGAAACATCCCACATTAAATATTCATTAAGGCAAACACACAAAACAGACAAAATTGTTATTTTGGGTATTTGATAGACACAATTCACATTAGATCCTGATAGTAAATCAGCTTGGATGCGGATGTTCTCAAGTTTGCACATGTTTTTACACATGCATACCTTTAGTAAATAAGGCCCTAAGTGTGTTGTCTTTGTGAGAGATATAGATAAAGCTCACTCAGGCTGTAGTTGAATAACCAATTCATCAATTTTGTGGCAACATGAGTTTTAAGTAGATTCTTATGATGTTCCGTTACACCTCTTCCCTCGGGGGAAATCTGCTAATAAGACAGGAATGCACTTTACCCAGCAGCCCGCGCTGAGAGACAGAGCTGGAAACATATTAGAACAGTCAGATGGAGTTCACTATGACACTAAGCAGATCAACTGACCCACTTGTGCGATTCGAAGATAAAATATAAAAGAAACCAGCACCTCTGTTTGTGGACAGAGATTTGTAACTCAACATTCAGCCTAAATACATTTGTCTTGACTGCTCGCAGGTTTGATTAAAAATACAGTGTCATCATTCATTCATCTTCAGTAACTACTTTATCCTGGCATATCAGGCATCAGCCTTGACATATCAAACCACTCACATTAATGCAAATTAGGTCTTTGACTATGTGTCTTTTGACTTAAAATGTCAACATTGGAGCATTACATGGACTCAATGGAAAGTAATCTGATGATTAACTGTATCTTGATTAACTTGCTTTAGGAATTCTTTTGAATCTCAGAAAAAATGTAAGAGCACTGGCATAAATAGTAAACTCTAAATGCCTCAGTGTGCTTACTGAATATTGAAAGGGTGTATTGAATAATAAAGAGGCATAGAAATAATCTCAAATAACTCCTATAAAAGTAACCTGAATCTAATTAAACTCTGTAGGACTGGTAGTTCATTGGTAGTTGTGAAAAAGTTATTGCCACCTTACCCTCATTTTGCAAGAGGGATATAACAGTGTGCTGATGTATCAGTGTGCTCAAACAGAGCAAATATTAATTTCATTAAATGAATTTGCCTTCTCTCTTTTCAGATCCCCTAATTTTTTCTTCCCTCTCTTTCCTTCTTTCACAGGCTCTGTGCATAATAACAGGCTGAGCAATTTAGCTTTAGGACAAAAGCACAGTAAAAGATCAGTGACCCTGCTATTTCATCAAGAAGGCACGATTTATTAAATAGCTGCTCTGTGTAGGCTGCACTCGACTGGGGTGATGAGTGACATCCTAAGGTCATGAGGAGGTCTAGTTTTAAATATGCAAACATTAAGGGAACATAAGAACTGTGGACCTGTGCGATGGAGTGAGCTTTTAACAGGCTTTTAAAAGGACTGAGTAATAAAAATGAGCGATATTTGTAGTGCACTTCAGGCAGCAATCTTAAGCCAAGCAAGACGAGTCAATCCATCTACCTGAACAGAGTGTTTTGCCTGTATTTTGGCAGAAAAATTGGTTTGTTCCAAACAGCTCCGTAATGGCTGCTGAGTGCCTGTGAAAGCTGCCCCGTCTCACCTGAGTGGGCACTCATTGACACCAGAAGTGCCATTTCTGCCTCTCTCCAGCTTCCCAGCATTTGCTAGACAATTCCTTCACTGAAATCCCTCCAGTTATTCAATGAGACTTCCTCTCTAGTTACTGTATGACTGTGCCTCTTCCGTTACCGTATGACCCTCGCTCTGTAGTTTTCAGGGTCTGCAGATTTCAAATCATAGGCAGCCTCAGACTCACTGTCAGAAATTGTGTATGTCTCTAAGGTACAGGTTTCAGGAAGGACACAGTTTCAGTCTAACCATTAGCATTAGAATTTTTTTTTTTTTTTACCAACATGGCTCAATGCTTGGTACATTGCTATGCCGTGTGAAGACTAAGCATTAGCTTAATATCTATCTGGTTTAAATCAGGGAGTTACAGTCATAGAAAATGCAATATTAAAAAAACAATAGAACCAGTAGACAACAATAATTAGTGCTTCTGTGCTTGGAGAGCATTTATTTATAACGCTGTAGGCCGTAGTTTGAGGGTTTTGATCTTCCATGAGCATGTTCCCCATTTTACTTGTTTTATATACATATATACAATATATATAGCCATATGAACTCAATTGCCATTTTATTGAACACACACCTTGTAACTACTCTTGGCCATTTTATCAGGTAAACCTACCATACCATATAGGTATACAATTACTGACTGTAGCCCAGATCAGATGTAACACCCTTAGTATCTCTAATAGAAAGTAACTACAATCACATGACTCGTTCTGCACATGTTTAGAGTAGCATTAAACCTGCAGCTGAAAAGATAGCTATTTACAAAAAACAGTCTAGATTTTATACCCAAAAAACATATTTTCAGAACGTTTAGTTTTATACTTGCATTGTTTTTGTGATTGATGTTCCAGTGATCTACAAAGAAATACTGAACTTTATCAGATAAAACAGAAATATTTTGTTATATGTTTGGTAATAACTGGGAAGAGCTAAACGTTTAGCATAAGAGATCAAGGGAAGATTGTGTAATGAGTGATAGGTTGTAACGTGCCGAGTACAGGAGAATTGACAGGACACAAGTGCATAAGATTGGTGTGTTTTATTTGGGGGCAAATCCATACATCAGAGTCGTAGTTCGTAGCGGGGGTCAGATTACAGGCAGACAACAACAAGACAGGATAATCCATACTCATAGTCCAGATCACAGGCAAGGGTCAAAAACAGGTAGTCAATAAAACAAAAGGGAACATGAAAGGAACAAAACCAAACCAGGGAAACAAAAGACTAGAAACACTAACTCTAAGAGATCTGGTAACAACTTTTGCTATGAAGGTAAGGAAACATGACAATACTTCTATCACACTTGTAGCGGAGCGGCGGACACAAGCGCAAAGCCAGTTTAAACATATAACATTTATTACTTAACAGATTCAAAAACACAACGCGGAACTGAACACAAGCGGACATACAAACAATCACGGACAACTAGACGGAAACAAGGAGGGCTTTTAAACACTACTGATTACAAACAAAGGACATGCAGGTGGGGACAATCACATCACGAGACAAAGAACACAAACACAAGCACATGGCGGCCGTCGTGCGCGTCAGCCACGCGCGTGACAATGTGTCTGTATATACAGTACATATTGCTTTATATGTATACATCTTTGAATCAGAATAAGACTGCTCCTTAGTCACATTGAGTGGATTTTACAAAACGCATAAAAACGACTGCATTTAAACTCAAAATAAACAAGCCACCACACTATGCAACCACATAGACAGTTAAAACATGAATGAAAAGCTTGCGATTTAATGCCCATAAGTCAATAAAGAAAACTATATCTAATGTTAGCGAATTAGCTAACTTTTGGCTAAGCGCACTGGTATCACAGTCGATTATGTTTAATTAATTGTGGAATCCAAAAATCGTGATCACAAATAAAATGCAATGAATTGTGCAGCCCTATTTAAGGTTATGAAAACATAACTTGTTTCATGTCCGCTTTCATGTCCCCGCACTATTTCTCAGTAATTGAGATCTCCACTGGTACAATTCTCAGAGCTTTAGCAGGACAGGCGTTACAGAAGTATGGATAGACTCGCTCAGTGAATGTGTGTTCAAAGGTGTGCACATGTGTATTATTGACCGGGTCCATGAATGAGATGCGTCCTCCGTCCCAGTCCAGCAGCACTCTGATACTCTGGAGTTTCTCCTTCAGGTTGATGGGAATAAGCTTCTCATCTGACAGGCCTTTCCCATATTTTCCCTTGTAGTAACCCACGTGCCATAGACCATGCTTTAAGAAGTTCTCTCTGTGCTTATAAGCAGACTCAGAGATCACTCCCACAGCCCAGGCCGCGCTGTCTCCAACCTCAACGTCCCAGGAGTGCGTTCCTGAGTCAAAGCCCTCAGAGCCAATGACACTCGAATAGTCATTGAATCGCTCTGGGTTAGCTGGAAGCTCTGGATCGCCATTACAAAGCTCCATTTTGGTCAGATTATCAGTTAGGTGCAGACAAGGATGAGCGGTGTTAGGGTCAAAGGTAACAGGAGCTAGAGGTGGTAGGATAACGGAAATAAAATTTTAATTAATTATGCAGTCGGTTAATTTAGGATTAATAGGTTGACACCTATTCAGGCTGTAAATTCTTAGTTCCGATTTACTGCTCAAATACATTTTGTTTTGTTAGGTAGTTCACGTTAACTTTATAACCGTTCTGTTCTGTTTGGGTCAAAATGACCCATTTTAAAGTTTTGACTAAAAGTGGAGTAATTAGTAAATGACTTATCCACTATGAAGCTTTATGTGCTCGACTTAATTTTGCGAATAAACATGACATATCATGTCATTTATATTACAGATATTCAAGATTATGTTCTGGTCGTTTTGCCCTGACAGTAACAAGGTGAAATGAAACTGAAAATTAGTGGACTGGTAAATGGAGGAAAAAAGATGCCATCAGGAGGATCCCCCCAAACATGTGATGGCCTGTTTCCAACAGAAAGGCTACAGTAACTCAGATAAACACTCTGTACAATTGTGGTGAGCAGAAAAGCATCTCAGAATGCACAACGCGTCAAACATGCATATATATAAACAAATTCTACATTTGTATTTCTATCGAATCTGAATAGATAACATGGGACAATCATTCTTATAATATTAAGTAGGTTAATGTGGCTGATATGTGCTACAAGTGTCTACAGGGCACCCCGGCATGTCCACAAAAGTGTACAAACAAGGCTGTAGATTTGCAGTCAAATCATTATGAGGGTGAGGAGGTGAAATTTGAGCCGAAAACGTCTTTCAAATAAATGTATGAGAAATACAGCCCATCCATGGCCATAACATCTGACCCAAAAATGTGTCACATGTGAGGAAAAAACATGCACACTGGACTCACTGTATTTAATAATGCTCAGCATCTTCTCCCACACTCTGAACTTCAGGTTGCCCAGGTGCTTTGCCACATCAATCAGTGATTCAGAGATGAGTTTGTGGTCCTTCAGCTCACACTCAATTCTGGAGGAACATTCAGAGGTCAGTGCTGCTATGGGTTTAGACTCAAAACCACAAACAGGTGAGACAACAGGTAAAATACTTACTTTTTCACAGTAGCTTCATAGTTCTGGAATACAAAAAAAATCATTTTTCAGCGTTGTGTACCGTATCAGATGAACAAAAAATGCCATATTGCGTTTTTTTGTAGATTCTTACCTGCAGAAATGTAATATTGTTTGCTGCAATCGCTTCTTCGATAGCTGCAACATTGTCTGAGAGTGGTAAAATGTCTCTATTCATTTGTGTGATCTTCTTCACTACTGCTTGGTTCCTCTGCTCCTCTTCATCCCTCAGTGCAGCCACCCTGGCTACCTCTTCATCCCAGAGAAACTGGTGAATCTTCTCAAACTCCCTCCTGATCAGAGCCTCTGTGTGGTGGGCCTGACACTGGAATTAATATTGACAAATGAAGTTAGACATAATTATCACACAATTATGAGTTATCTTTCTGTATGTCGCCAACAGAATAAACATTATGTAAAGAATGATATGTTTACCTTAATATACTGTTCAGTTTGGACACAGGTGTGTTTTACATTTCTGAAGAGTTTCAGTCTCTCCCTCAGTGGTGCCAGTTCTCTTTTCAGGTCCAACTGAAAATTTTGAAAATAACAAAATAGAATAAAGTTATTCACTGTACAGTTACTACCGTTGACCCCTCAAGCATTTATATTTTAATATTACTGCCAGATAGTTAGTTAGTTTGTTTCCCCCATAAGGGAAATGTTTTGAACCATAAAATGTTCAAAAGGGATTTTCAATATTTAGTGGAAGTTAATTTAGTTTTGTTAACTGCCTATGCCTGGGTTGCCAAAATGGGCTTCGGGGACTCCTCGGGGTCTGTGACATATAGCCATGGAGTGTGCAGTTTTATTAATATGCTTTAAGACGTCATGATAGTAGATAAGAGTGATCACTATTGTTATAGTTGTTATTTAGTTTTTATAGTTATGAGCCTTATTGACTGGAACTTTAAGTTTAATAGGTTTTAGAATTAGGCCAGTGTTCCTTCTGGAACATTGTTTTAAAGATGATTAAAATCCTTTAACACAGTGTAACTGGTTTGGGTTCTGTGGGTAAAAATGTTCAGAAATAAAAAGCTCTAAAGGAAATAATTAATTATGATGGTACATATTTGCTTAATGTGTCTAATATTGAAATAGTTTTGAATAGGATTACTGTAACGTGTACCGCTGCACGGGAGAAGAGGCAGGACGCAAGTGCGGACATTCGGTGTGTTTATTGAAAGGGTTAATCCATAAATCATCGTCACAATCCATAGCAGGGATCAGATAACAGGCAGACAGGCGTAACGTAGGCAAATCCATATTCGTAGTCAGGGTACAGGCGTGGGTCGATAACAGGAAGTCGAAAACACAATGAATGGAATCAAACAAATAAACGAACGGGAATAAACAGACACTAGAACACTAGACTCGGAAACACAGAAACCAGACTCTGATGAAACGCTCAGAATGACGGTATAGAAACACGACAATACTTCGCCACGATAAACTGAAAACAGCGGGTATTTAAACATGGATAATTGATACTACTTAATGACTGTCCAATCGGAAACCAGAGGGGGCATGAACAGAACCAAAACAAAACACGTGAAATCAACCAAAACAAAAACACATGACAATCACAAACACGGAAGTGCACGGCTCACTGGAAAGTGCGGCGCGCACTATAAGTGGGAGACCGTGGCGGGGAGACCGTGGCGGGGAGACCGTGACAGGTGCATTTATGTGTAATTTGGTGTATTTATTTTGTGTATTTAATGTCCCGTGTTCTTCACCTACTGTAGTGCCCAATTTATTTGTAGATCAACTTCCCCTCAATTAAATCACTGACATTAAATTTTTCAATTATATATTCACAAATACAGGTGAAATGTTTTCAAAATATATTCAATTCTATCAAAAAATGGCACCAGATTAAGAATCTAAGACTGTGTATATTTGAGAAAATCTGCAAAGAGAAGCAGATCGCAATGAAATTCTTACTTTCCATGCTTTCCATTGGTGCCAATAATAAAGGTGTAGATTAAATATTATTATTTTATGTCTGGGGGAAAAAGGAAAAAAAAACATACCTCATGTTTTTCTGTTCAGCAATATGTATATTTGTGATTTCATTAGCATAAATAAAGCATTAAAAACAGAAACAGACATTCAGAACCCAGCTGTTCTGGAATGTTCTAGTCATTACAATGTAACAGTGTGGAGTTCTAAATTCTAAACTCTACATTCTAGAATCTAGAACCCCGACGGTCAAAATGAACATCTCTCTGATCTAATGTGCTCTGTTCCAGTGTACTACATAGTGCACATGATTCTCCAGTGTAGAGAATAAAGAGACACTTCACTATATTAGTGTACTACATAGTGCACATGATTCTCTAATGTAGGGAATAGGGAGCAGGATGGTATTTAGAACAGCCCAGGAACGCATGCAATGAATTGACTCATTGTGACCCTTTCAAAGTATTTGCAGGTTTCTGAGTGAAAAGTCTCTCTCACACACTTAAACAAACACACACACACACACACACACACACACAAACATACTCAAACAAAAACACACAAAAGAAATGATTGATGGCTTGAACAAGTTGGTACAGAATCCTGCATGTTTTTCATTGGGTGTGTGTGTGTGTGTGTGTGTGTGTGTGTGTGTGTGTGTGTGGCCTTTGGTTAACACTAATCCATAATTATACATAACATCTGATTGTGTAAGACACTATGTAAAAACACACACCTTGTGCACAAGTGGACAATAGAACACCCACTTTGAAAAGACACGCCAAAGTGCCCTATTCTTGACCCTTTCGCAGGGAGTAGGGCACAGTCATGAGCGTAGCGCACTGTTACAGAAGTTCTGCGGGTGTCTTCGAGGTAAATTTAATACTTTTAAGACTTTTTCAATGTAACTTTTCAAAATAACAGGCGTAATTCAGGCTGCATATTCACACTTACACACACACACTTACACACACTTTCACACAAGAGCATGTCTCATCTGTGGGGGTGTGGCTGCTCTTTTCAGCCACCCCCATGATTATTACTAGTACACGTCATGCCCTTCTCTGCGTGTTGACGAGTGCGCGTGCATGTTGGCTTACTAAGACCGCAGCGTTGCATTTATGCTAATTAGCTTAGCTTCTCCATACTAAACAAGCTCATTTACATTCAACAAGCGTCCTTCATTCTCCAAGCTCACTGGCTGGTAAAGGGTGATGTCATCATTCCTCTGATTGGCTCTTTGAACACCATGTGAAGGCGGGGTACAGGGATGCGAGGAAGGAGGGAGGGAGGAGGATGAGAGAAGGGAGGAAAGGTGGTAGAGAGAGCACGGTCGAGTGAGAAGGAAGATGCTAACGGGCTGTAGGGTGGAGGTTCCTCTGGATCTTGTCGTGTTTTCTTTGGACTTGTCGCTGAGTGACCTGCTGCCATGTGAGCATTGGCTTGGGCGTTGATACGAGAGAGGGAGAGAGGGAGAGAGAGACGTCCCCTGTCAGGCATGAGGCGCCTCATCTGTAAAAGCATCTGTGACTGTGAGTGTTCCTTTGATGCACCATCAGGTTGCATCTGTGTGCGCGTGAATGTGTATGGGAGTAGTGAAATCCGGAGTGTGTATCGATTGTGGAATAGGGTGTTGTCCAGCAATTGTTGCCATGGAGAACTGGGCACTGGTTGTTCAAGCAGTATGATGGTTCATGTCTGCATTCCGCTAGCTGTGCGTTTGCCTTGCACAGCCGGAGTGTGTAGGCGTGTGGGGGTTGTTTTGAGATGTAGCAGCAGTTCTCTTTGTTTAGCTTGGTGTGAATGAGCATGAAGTGTAAATTGTAAGCTGGAATTTTGCAGACATTCGATGATCTGCTTTAATGAACATTCTGAACAGCATCTAGAGGAGTGGTTACACTCAGGGCCACAGCCATACAGAGATTTGTGTTTTCCTCCTTCCCACCAAAGTCAGCCCATGCAGGCCTTGATAACTCGCACGATGACCTGAATCAGGTGGGTTAAATGAGGTAGAATGTTAAGTTGTGACACTGCAGAGTCGACACTCCTGGTCTATTTGCTCCAAAATAGTCAAAGTTTTTGGGTTTTTTATTGTTTTCTATATGTGTAATCGAGATATTGATTTGAGATAAGAGCTGTCTCTGCAGCCTCATTTCCTAAGTGGTGAGGCTGCACGATATGGACAGAAATAGCATATTGCAATTATACTGCTACACATTACGTTAGAGGGATGCATTGCAACACATTTAAAACAAACTGACAACCCAACCCAAGATCAACCTAGGTTTAATTTGAACATAATTAGTTGGGTTTTCTTTATGGTTCATACCAGAGCCACAATATATAAAAACACCCACAGAAAAGTGGTACGTCTGAGATTAATCACAATGCTCACAGAACACAATAAATAGTGGTTTGTTCCAGTGCTCATTTGCATATTGCAGTATTGCAAAGGCCAATATTGCAATAATGACTAACAAACCATATATTGTGCAGCTCTACTAAGTGGTAAGTAGATTTCATCTGATGTGTATGGCATCATGGGTATTGGAGCTTTACGGGCTTAAGCCCCAATTGGGGCGATATCAAAGCTTGGTTTAGGTCGTTACCTAGGTTATCTTTTAAAATCTTTACGTACTGTGTAGAAATGACAGCCTCCTTCCGTTTCTTTCAGATCGTAGCTTTGACGACGATGACTCGGTGGATGGTAGCCGGCCTTCGTCAGCCCAGGCAGCTTTCAAAGTGCCCAAAGTGCCGAAGAAGCCTGCAGATTCAGCTAGCAGCTCCAGGAGACCAAGTGCTACTGGAGCTGTCAAAATGGGTACGCAATCATCAGTCATCACACACACAGTGATAAGTCGAGCATCAGGAAATCCGCTGAAGGTCCTAACCAGTGCTCAGAATGTTGTAAATTCCATGACTGGCAGGGGAAAGGGATAGTCATCATTATGATGGCACTGTGCCCCTGACCTTCTGTTCTGCCCTTCAGAAAAGCTCCTTATCTCAAACTGCATGAATAATGAGCATAATTTATGCTTCATGAGAAAAGCGTTTTTCTGGCAGTTGACAAGCCATCTCTACTTCTGCAACAGGTTGCCCTGACTCTACAGCACTGCCAAGCTAGCTATTATTTGTCCTTGGAGGCCTGGCCGGGCTGTTCTTCAGCAATGAGATTAAGGATAAATTGTAGCAGAGGGAATTTTTATGCTTAAAAAGGACACCCCCCTCAATTGCTTTTCTTTCCATTTTTTTTCAAGAAATAGAGTTGCGGCAGCAATAGCATATGTTATCACCTTAAACTTTATTGCCCATTAGCCTGCCAATAACAGATGTGCAGCACATATAATGTCATCTGTTACCTAATGATATTCAGCAGGCACTCAACACTGACTGTGTTTACATGCAAAGATTTTTGTTAATCCAAACTAATTAATTCCAATTGCTGATTCCAACTGCTTACGTTTACCATATGGTCAGCACTCTTCGCTTACATTCCCATTGTAATCTGAACCAAAGCATGCAAGGAGCAACGTTTTCGTGTCAACCTTACCATAACAAGAAGCGTGAGAGTCCTGTCAGAATGTAACAAGTGACTAATATTAGCTCAGCATGTTCGCTGAGTGTTCAATTGCATTTAACTTGTTTTAACAAGTCCAACTCAAATTGTCTTATTGAACAGAAGGCAGGAAGAGGGATTTCTGTCCTGCATTACTGTGCTTTGAAATAGTAGTTGGATCCAATCTTGCAATTATTTTTAAATCTTTTAAAATCATAAACCTTTTTTCCTCAGAGGTACATTTTTTTGTTCCCAACATGCTCCTTGACACAAACAACAACAACAGAATACACACAAAGATTCTGATGGTGAAAGAAATCAGATTCATATTTTGTCCTTGTTTATTCTTGTATTAAACGGATTATCCACCTCGTTCGATTAGTTTGGCCCCCATCGGTTTACTCCGTTCCGATTGAGGTGTATAGATAATTATTTTCATTCCAGTTGAGCTACCAGTCGGATTATTGATGGATTATTAAGCTGCATGTAGCCTAAACAAAACGAGTCTGTGACCCTTAACGTGATAAAATTTAAATTACGGTGCATACGGAAAGTTTTCAGACTCTTTCAAGTTTTCCACATTTTGGTATGTTTCAGACTCCTCTTAAAACGGATAATTTAATAACTTCAAACGGATAGTTTTTTCCCCCATCAATTTCCACACAATACTCCACAATGACGAAGCAAAAACAGGTTTTTGGAATGTTTTGTAAATTTAGGAAAAAAAGAAAACTGAAATATCGTATTTTACATAGTATTCAGACCCTTTATTATGAGACTCGCAATTGAGCTCTGGTGCATCCTACGTCTATCAATGGAGTCCACCTGTGCCTAATTGAATTGGACATAATTAGGAAAGGCACACACCTGTCTATATACGGTCTCACAGTTGATGGTGTATGTCAGAGTGAAAACCAAGCCATGAGGTCGAGAGAATTGTCCCTAGACCTGTGAGACAGGATTGTGTCAAGGCACAGATCTGGGGAAGGATACAAGAACATTTCTGCAGCATTGAATGTGCCCAAGAGCACGGTAGCCTCCATCATTCTCAAGTGGAAGAAGTTTGGAACCTGAGTAATCAAGAACCTAATAGTCACTATGAATGAGATCCTAGAGTTCATTTGTGGGAGAACCTTACAGAAGGACAACCATCAGTGCAGCACTCCACCAATCAGGCCTTTATGGTCGAGTGGCCAGACGGAAGCCATTCCTCACTAAAAGGCACATTAGAGCCCGCTTGGAGTTTGCCAAAAGGCACCTGAAC
>JAOUQW010000027.1:8950111-8962568 GCA_028565825.1 Olivaichthys viedmensis
CTGGTTGGAGCTGACAGAAAGGCTACGGTAACTCAGATAACCACTCTGTACAATTGTGGTGAGCAGAAAAGCATCTCCGAATGCACAACGCGTCGAACCTTGAGGCGGATGGGCTTCAAAGGGAGGCCTTACCCAGTATTAGTATAGTATTCCTAATAAAGTGCTCTCTCCCTCTGTGTGTGTGTGTGTGTGTGTGTGTGTGTGTGTGTGTGTGTGTGTGTGTGTGTGTCTTTTTTCTTTGGCATTTTTAAGTCATATTTGCACAATAGTTATTACTGTAGTATCAATAGGTCCAAAGACAAATATACCTGGAAGCAACAGCTACACCGTCATACACACATGGAAACACTTGCAAAGACTAACCTGCTCGGTTTCTAATTTGGCATTTGAGTTGGTTTCTCACTCACCTGCGGCATTGCGACGTTTTCCTTGAGCTCACTCGGGCCCTGTCCCTGCTCTCAGTGGCAGGGTCGTTGCCCTGCTCTGTAAGTCTGATTGACGGCCTGTGGGCCCAACCCTTTCTCTGATTTGCAGCGTGAGTCCAGAGGCTTCGGCACGGCAGAATCCGGTATCAGTTCCGCCTCCTTTAAGGTACAATACACATACCTGCACGTTCACATGCCTGACCTGTCTTCAGGGGTCTGGAAAACTGGAGCCCCCTTTCCCTAGTGTGCTTGGATTGCAAAATCTTCTGGCACAGAAATTTCCTCCCTTTTCTTCCACCTTTTTTCTGATCTGTTCTTTCTTCCTCCTCATTCTTCTATTTCTCTCTCACAGCAAAGACACTCTTGAATTACTGGTTGATACATAATACATTTAAAATATGACACACGACCACAAACTCTTAATATTTAAGTTGGATTTTTCTTTCTTCCAGAATTAAGCCAGACTTCTGTGTGTGTTTTTAATGCGTTGAAAAGGCAACTCATTAGATATGTTGTTTTTTCTTTCTTTTCATGCCTTTGCCTGGGATGGAACTGTAGAGAGTAAGTTCAGAAGAATTTTGTGCTGATTTTTCTTTGATATGTCAACTGGCCAGTCATATTTTGAGGCATCTTAACATGCTTTTTTTTTTCTTCTTTTTTTTTTTGCTTCTTTAATAAATGTGGTGCCTGCTGGGTAGCATATAATCTTAATTGATTTCTAAATGTGTTTGGGGTTCAATGCTAACAGTGCAAGCTGTGACTGACACTAATACACTAATCAGTAAAAGAGTTTGATAACATTAGTTTGAGTGATGTTTAACAAAAGGCATTTATGTCATTGATCTGCTGCTGTTCATGCCATTTTGCTTTTATCCAATTAGGAAATGCCAAATAAATGGCTTGTGCTCTAAACAATGAAAATACCAGTGGTATGCTTTGGCCCTTGACAACTAATAGTAAAAAAAAAAGAACCTTAACTCTTAATGTATAGAAATATTTTAACATGTGCAAAACAATGGGAGTGTTTATAGGAACATTGAACTAGTCCACATATACTAGTTATGTCAGATTTAATCGGATACCGAATTCCGGTATTTCAGGTCAGCATTGTCACTGATACCAATACTCCGTAATGGATCGGTGCATCCCTACTAGCTGAATATTTTTGCACATATTAAAGCTCATTTGTACACTCTATAGCTTGTTGATTTCATTGTGTGTTTTTTTGCGTAGGTGTTCAGCATGTTCCTAGAGACACTGGTGGACTTTGTAATCGTTCATAAGGCAGATCTGCAGGACTGGCTGTTTGTGCTGCTCACGCAGCTACTGAAAAAGATGGGTGCCGACCTCCTCGGCTCCGTACAGTCCAAAGTTCAGAAAGCCCTCGACGTCACAAGGTGTGTAAGATCACAAAATAAGCATTTTCCAGAAGTAACAAGCTTTATTATTTAGCAGCAAACATCTTTGTTACATCTCTCTATAGGGAGTCTTTTCCTAACGATCTGCAGTTTACAATTCTCATGAGATTCACCGTAGACCAGACACAGACACCCAACTTAAAGGTAAGTGCTGCTTTTGGGTGCGGCTGTGCGTCATCCCGAGGTTGGTTATGTTCTGAGTCATGTCCAATTAATCTAAACTCTTATAGCAATACCTTATTTTAGATGGCTGGAGTTCAGGTGTTTAGGGTTTTTGTGAGTACTACGAGGTAGATGTAAACCCTCCATCAACTCTCATGCAAACTAAGAGGTCACTGCTTGGCACACGATTCCACCCCAACTTCATCTCTTTGACACAGCTTTACTACACACAACCACGCCATTTGGCCCTTCCCAATCCTCCATATACCCCCCCTTAGCCCTCTTTCTGCATCATCTTAGCTTTTTCTTACTGGCTTTTTTCTCCTTACCCCTCTCCTCATAGCTGCTTCTCCCAAGTTTCTCCCCCTCTGTGTGGGTCTCTCCATCATTGATACTCTCTCCTTTCTCTCTCTGAAGCTGGGGAGAAGGCGATGTTGCCGATATGGGGGCGGGGCTATAGAATTGCTTCCCCTCAGAAAGCGGCGGCATGCTTGCACACTACAGGAACATATCCAAGTGTGGAACCAAGCAGTACAGGTCAGTGAGACACGGGAAGCAATTCTATAGCTCACTGGCTCCCAACAGGGTAACTCGCCCTCTTCATGAGCACTATGAAGGTTGGAAGCAATAAAGCTCAATGACATCATAGCTGCTACAATTGTTACCTATTTAATCCCAGTCACTAATCAAATTGAAACGGAGCTTCTAAAGTTTCTAAAACGTACCGAATCGAGCCCGTGTGAAAAGCTCTGCTCTCCTCTCAGTGAGGGAGAAATTGTTGAGTGCTCTAGTTATTACCTCACTCAATGGACCTCCCAACTGGAGCAACTCTGGTTACTAAGTAGATAATGGATTCTGTGCTCCCAATGCACAAGAAGAGAAAGATTGGACCATCAGAAATGGATTAGCTTCCATAGCCTTGACACACTCGTCTCCCTCCACTGTAAATGGTTGCCCCCCCAAATCTCTTCTATTTCTTCTCCATTTCATGTGGTGCCCTCCGTACTCATATAGCTGTGAATGCATGATGGCCTGTGTGATGATTTTGTCTCTGGGTATTGCTGATTATCAGGATTGTAGCAGGACATTGCCTTAAATGTGTTGTTAAGATGGTGCTGCTGTAGTGCAATTGTTTTTTTGTTCATTAGCTGAAGAGGTGTGCATTGGTGTAAATGCTAATTGTACAATAGGCATAATTAGCAGAGGAAGTATGTAATGATGAGATTATTATTGCACAATGGCCATATATGGCTCACATAATTATTTTTTAACGAAAATGTTGATTGTGCTGTAGTTTAGTAGTAATGTGAGGCTGATATTTCCAGGTAAAGGTGGCCATTCTGAAGTACATAGAGACACTGACGATACAGATGGAGCCGCAGGACTTTGTGAACTCCAGCGAGACCAGACTTGCAGTCTCACGCATCATCACATGGACCACGGAACCCAAGAGCTCTGATGTCAGGAAGGTAGGAGAAAACATTTCAACTCCATATGTATATATGCCTTTATTTGCAATGTTTATTGAACTCATGTGCACATTTTTAAGTCTTTTTAAACCTCACAAGGCAGGCTAGGTGATTTTTGGTAAAGCATTTCTCCCCTTAGCAACATTAACACTTTCATTCATGTTAACAGGGTACAGAATATGTTTGCTTGTGTTTGTGCGATGTGGTTTTCTGAATTGCTGGACGTCTGTGTATTGCTTGGTTACAGGCAGCCCAGTCTGTGCTGATCGCGCTGTTCCAGTTGAATACGCCGGAGTTCACCATGCTTCTTGGTGCACTACCTAAAACCTTCCAGGATGGCGCCACCAAACTCCTGCAGAACCACCTGCGCAACACTGGTGGCGTAGCACCCGTAAGATACACACCAGGACATGCACAAATTTGCAGAAGCAATGTGCATTTGTATAGAGGTCAAAAGATGAAAAGGGCAAAAAAAATGCCACAGAGATGAAAAAAAGATGATTATTTTTGTTTGTTTGTTTATTTGATGTTAGAAATGAATGACAATTTTGCACTTAAATGTCATTCTTCTCCACCTTTTTGAGACGACGGAGAAGTAAAAATGAAATTATATTGACATTTTCTGTAAAAAAAAAATTATCCATGTCTTCAGGGTTTATGATTGATTATTCACCCAATATAGATGTAAATATTCTGCACAATTGCTTATTTACTGCAGTGTGTATACCCAGGTGGTGGCAACCCTTTTTTGTACGAATCACTGATACTGGCAGACCAGTTGTCGTACTGCAATAACCAAACCTTTGTACCATACAACATGGAGGACACCCACTAAAACATGCAGGATGTCTGCTTGCTGTACTCCAGTTCATGCTTGTAGTGGCTCTGTTCCTGTTTTTGCAGTTTCTGAATGCCATTTTAATGTCTGGCGCTTTCTCCTAAAAATGTCCTGCAGGCCCCAGTGGGAAGCCCCCTGACACGACACACACCGAGGTCACCGGCCAGCTGGTCTAGCCCTCTAACATCCCCTACCAACACGTCACAGAACACGCCTTCACCTAGGTAACTCTTTCATACACACACAGAGCTCGCAGGTTTCCTGATGATGTACATCTGCGTATTCTGTATGATGGATACTGTCTGTCTTCTGTTTGTACAGTGCATTTGATTATGACACAGAGAATATGAACTCTGAGGAGATCTACAGCTCTCTGCGTGGCGTTAGCCAAGCCATCCAGAACCTCAGTGTGCGGAGTCAAGAGGACATGAGTGAACCTCCTCGCAAAAGAGAGGGAGATGGAGAAGAGGTAAGAGCAGTGATGGAAGGGGACTGAGCCGTCAGGTTTAAGGTGCTCTCTCACATGCAGTGTTTAGTCTGTTTGAATCAAACCCTGGTGCGTTTAACCCCCTTGGTCCGGTTCGTTTGGGCAGGTGAGAACACAGCAATCGCACTCGACCCAACTGCAGGAACCAGTCATGCTGTGTGTTATGGGTTGCGGGCAGCATTAACTGAGCCAAAGGACGGCACTGAAGGGCTTGAGAAATACAATGTGTTCTGGATATCTGGATCCTAAAGAACAAAAAATAACAAAAAACAAATGCTGGATACGGCGTTTCAAACTTATTTCTATTATTATTTCATCATTTATTTAGCACCGGCTCCGTGTTCTCGGTTGTTTTCCGTTTTTTTGTTTACCTTTTTCTGTCACCATGTTTCTGACCCATGAATAAAAGAGTTTTACGAGTTTTACGTTTTCAGCCCTGTCACTGCCTACACCCCCCTCAGCCAGTGGTTTTTTGCTTTTCGGTTCGTTTATTTATGTGCAGTGAAAATTCAAACCAAATAACAACAGACCAAAGTATCAATTTCACGCCGATCCGGACTCGGCAAACGGGCTCCAAAAAACAAACAAACAAGTGGCCTCCGCCCTTTCGCTCGTAGACTCCAACACTTACAAACCATGCTAGAAGTAGGTGTTTCGTACCACTGGAGGGATGAATCTTAAGGCAGAGACTCATCAGTGCACACTTCCAATCACATATTCTGACCCCCACACCCACGTGTTAAAGGAATACTCCAGCATTTTTTTTAACCTTATCTTAATCTACCGCATCTGTAGCGTATCTGCGATTACCACCGGCAAGAATTTCAACACGTTTTCCAAAACTGAGATAAGAACAGAAAACCTGTTTACTCAATACTCACTTATAATGGAAGTCTAAGGGCAGTTGTTGAGTTCAATTAATAAACATTTAAAATACAAAACCACAAACGTTACACCTTAAAAAATAATTAACACAATTTAATTTATTTTGACAGCTGTACAATTACAGTGCAATAATATCCATTCCATAAAGGCGAATTGAGGCCAGGTTAACTAACTATGGTGTGTGTGTGTGTGTGTGTGTGCGCACAGGGTGGTGCTGATACTACGGATTCTGGTCGGACAGCACTGGATAACAAAACTTCTCTGTTGAACACCATGCCCCTCCTCTCCTCTAGTCCCCGCCACACCAAGGAGTACCAGCCAGGTAGTTACTCAGACTCTTCCTTCGGCTCCTCCCCCTTTAGTAAGAGCCTGAAAGATGCACTGGACCAAGATGGCGAGTCCCTTACGGATGGTGAGACAATTCAGATTCAGTGTTTTATACTGTAGTTCTACATTTCACTGGACAACAGCACGTGGGAGCACAATTGGGAGCACAACCCCCTTTGAAAGTCAAACAATGTGGTTCTGTACTTTGTCTACTGTTTGTTTAACTGTTGCTATTATGAGCATGAGTTTCTGGGGCTGCATAAGGCTTAGGCCTTTACTGTACACTGGTTGCCAAGTTGTCACTTGTGGGGGTTTTTTTTCCCTCGCCATGCAGCGCAGTAGTTAACTTGATGCTGCCTCTGGTGATATAAATAGTATGGGGCAAAAAAATTAAAAAGCATTACTTAACTGAACTAGGATTATAAATGAATAATTAGCAGACGAAAAGAATACCGTGGATATATAGTCCAAGTGGGAAAAGTGGTCTTGTTTGCATTATGTAACGGGGCCCCTGGTCGTTTGCTTTTAAAATCTGTAAATAAACCTGCCTATCAGTTTTATTCTTTATTTCTTCTCACTTGGAGGTGAGCTAAGGTGTGTGTTGTGTCTTTTTGTATAATTGTCAATTACATGCATTTTAGCTCTTTTCCATGTCACAAGGGTGCTGTTGAGTATTTTAGGCCCTCGGGGTTCCCACCCAATGGGTCTCTGCACACTTAAGTGTGAGCTCTGATTCTCTTCTGCATAATGATGCCAACAGACAGCGGTGTGGACCAGGCAGAGGTGGTGGCTGAGCTGCTAAAGGAGCTGTCCAATCACAGCGAGCGGGTAGAGGAGAGGAAGGCGGCGCTGTGTGAGCTCATGCGGCTGATCAGAGAAACGCAGTTGCATGTCTGGGATGAACACTTTAAAACTATTCTCCTGCTTCTGCTGGAAACCATGGGCGACGGCGAGGTATGCACTGATATATGCACACATAATGTCAGCAAAAAACCAATAACGTTGAATTCTGTTAGTAATTCCTGTCATTTGCGCACTCTCTTTCTGCAGAATGTGATTCGTGCACTGGCTCTGCGGGTGCTGAAGGAGATTTTGAACAGGCAGCCCTGGCGCTTTAAAAACTATGCAGAGCTCACTATTATGAAGACCTTGGAAGCACACAAAGACCCACACAAGGAGGTTAGACCTCCAAATGCACACCTACACCATGCTTATACATTATACAGATTCTCTTATTTTCTTACACATTACATCCCCTTTTTTGGCATAGATTAGCATAGATTCTACAAGTCTCTGGAACTGTTCAGCTGCCCTGTGGCATGAGCAGCAGTTTTGGCTTCACATGTGTCGGAGGTAGCTTGCGTTAACCCTCACCCTCCTTAAATGGTAGCTGTTGTGTGATACAGGAGAACTTGGAACTGGCAACAACTTAACTGGTAGAATTATTTTTTTTTTAAATTACTTGTTTGTCCATGTAAGAGTAAAAAGGACTTCTGAACTTAGTGAAAAATATTTTATTTCCATAAAGGCAGTAACAAAGCACATATAAAACTACACTTTCACTCGTCAGACTGAACCTCGAGCACCCAAAAACTTATATACACACCTTTCAGATCACACCAGAATAAAACTCACTTTTCAGGCTGACACTGTAATTTCATGTGCATGTGTGTAGGTGATCCGGGCAGCAGAGGAGGCGGCGGCCATGCTAGCAAGCTCCATCAGCCCGGAGCAGTGCATTAAGGTGCTATGTCCCATCATTCAGTCTGCAGACTACCCCATCAACCTGGCCGCCATCAAGATGCTCACCAAAGTGATCGAGCGGCTGCCCAAGGAGGGTCTGCTCCAGATGCTACCGGAGATTGTCCCAGGACTCCTTCAGGTAAGAGCTAATTTGTAGCGTTTATAGCAGGATGTTTTACAGATTTTATTATTGTGAAAGTAATTCTGGTTGTAATATATATATATATATATATTTATTTATTTATTTTTTACTTTTGCTATGTAGGGTTATGATAACTCTGAGAGCAGCGTACGGAAAGCTTGCGTGTTCTGCCTTGTTGCCATCTATGCCGTCATCGGGGAGGATCTCAAACCCCACCTCAGCCAACTATCTAGCAGCAAGGTGAGCTGTTGACATGCGCCTCACCACGCTGATTCTCCACTCCAGCTGTGGGAATACTCTACTCTGCACAGTTTGACGTTTTCCATGCTCCCAAACAAGGTTATTATAGTTTACAAAAAAGAAAACTACAAGAGAAATTTAAAATTAAATTTCAAAAATTAATTAAATTAAATTTCAAATTAAATCTGAACTATCAAAAACAAGAAATATTGGCTAAAATAAATGTATTTTATAATGACAATTCATTTTTCAGTTTTGAGTTAGTTCAGCAGTATTGATTGTATTTAAATGTATCATGAATATACTGTTTTACCTTCAGCCTAACCCTAGTACTTACTTTTTACTTGTTTTGCTCATTCCAAGAATGTTGGATCAGACACAAAAATATCTCCACAACTAAAATGATGAGAATTAAAGCTGTAACTGAAATACATAAAAACTAAATACAAATATCTCTAAAAAATATAAAAATAATACTAAAAAAAAAACCTAAATAAAACTGAAATGAATAAAAACTAACAAAACCAACAAAAACTGAAGAAAATATAATTATTTTTATTTTTTTTTAAATAGTTTTTGAAATAAAAACTATAATTGCACTGCAGCCAACACACCTCATCCATGTGATGAGACAATTATCAAGCTGTTAATGAATTGGATCTGGTGAGTATGTCACAGGAAAAACTGTGCAGTGTGTGTCAAGGACTGGAGTTGAGAACCCCTAGTTTAGCACTTGGATAAACGGCATGCACTCACACTCTGTGTCTCTGTCTGCAGCTGAAGCTGTTGAATCTGTATATAAAGCGCGCTCAGAGTGGCTCCAGCGGAAGTGACCAGTCGTCAGATGTGGGAGGTCAAGGCCTGTGACTGAGCTCACAGGACTTCATGAGGGCGGAGGCCTTAGCAGGCTTTTTAACACATACCAACACTCTGACTGCCATAAACTTACACAGGCTTACACACACACACACACACACACACGTATGGACTTGCACTGCTGGACACCCTCCTTTGCCTCTCCTCTACCATCCAGCTGCAGTCTGAAGTCATGTTGAGGCAGCGCTGGACCAGACCTTAAACACTTCCTCTTAAACCGAGTTCCACTCCTTTGTGTGAGCATGTCTTTCTTTGTGGTGCTGGCGGTAAGCTTTCTCAAGCTTGTTGTCTGGTAACAGAGTGCGTGTGCGTGTGTGTGTGTGTGTGTGTGTGTGAGAGAGAGAGAGAGAGAGAGAGAAAGTTTACTTGCCTGTTTAAATCCCAGCAGTGATGTAAAAGAGAGAGAGGGAAAGCTTTAGGTGTCACTCTGCAATATCGAGAACATTTCTTATCAAAGAGCTTTTGGGAGAACTTGGATTCACAAGATGCAACTCAAAACTCTGCGCAGAAATTTTTATTAACAATCCTAATGGCTCCTTGATTTATTATTAACGGTGATATCACTTCATAACACTGAATGGTTGGTTCAGCTTGCTTTATTAGATGGCATACTTTGCTTGGCTATATGCATGTCATGAATAAAAACCAACCCTTTTTTTCTGGTCACCTGTAGGACTTAATGGGTCTGGTGACTCATTCACGCGTCCATGGTTCGTGTCGCATTTGGACTGCGAAGCCAGATGTGATTGGATACATAGGCAATATGTGTCTATATAACACAAGAGGAGTATTCGAGAGAGTCTTGTTACTGGCCGCGTAGATTCTTTTAAGTAGCATAGTGTCATTACTTCTCCAATGGGAAATTTGTAGAAATGTATTTACGCATTCAAATGGAAAAACTGTTGTGTCTCTTTCTCCTTCCTGTAGTCTCTTTCTCCCCTGTGAGGAAATTGTTTCCTCTTGTTTCCCCACCGCATTTCTAAAGCTATGCTAACAATAAAATGAAAATAAAGAAAAAATGTACAGACATAAGCAAAGTGTTTTTATCTTCATTTACGTGTGTTACCCATCTCTTCGGTTCTGTGTGGAGGTTACAGAACACGCTTACTAGAGTGAAGTTACTGATGTATTTACCTGTTGACAGTCCTGGGATGCCTTCATCCAGTCCCCTTCCATACATATAGAGATTTACATTTATTTTACTTTTTTTTTTTTTTTCTCCTTTGGCTGACACTTTTATCCAAAGCAATTTACAGTTTATACAGGATTACAATCCAAGCATAAAGTTAAACAGTTCATGATTAAGAGTCTTGCCCAAGGGCCCAACATTTGCTCGCTGGCATTCCTGGGATTTTAACTCCCAACCTTCCGATCACCTCAGAACCGTAACCCCTGCCCCCCAGAGGAAAAATGTGCTATAATAAAGCAAGTGCTCTGTTTTTCTTTTTTAATTTATTTGTTCAAGTAGAAAAAGACGTTTTAGGACTGTTGCGTAATGTAAATGTGCTTTGTTCTAATAGAAGGGGTTGGTAAAACATGCTGAGGGACTGAGCAGAATCTGAAAGTGGGTGTTTTTTTGGTCAGAGAAGGTTAGCTGGATTAACACATGATATTTCAGTGTATTGACAAATTAGTCATGAAGTCTTCAAGCATTGCTGAGTGTTTTGCAGGTAAGTACTACAGATCAGTCTTATCAAGATGAGGCCTTGGGTGGTGGACTACACCAGTCAAGATATCAGATAAGCAGTCAGTTGTCTTTCAGGAGAGGTTGTAAAATGTGCTGTGGCATGAGAAACAATGGACAACTGCTCGTAGGATCATGGATCTAAATGCCACACAAGGTTATTGTAGGAAAAAAATTAAGTGCATTGAACATTTGATGGTATTATTGAAGGCTTGGGTGCTTTTCAGAGGAGTGGGAATGTACTAAGATAAAATCGCAGAAAAATCATAAAATCAGGACAATGGTCCATACAATCTGTTGTGGTTAGGCCAAAAAGGGCAAACCACTTTTTACAGACTTTACATGCCGACACTAATTGTAATGTAACATTACAGACAGCACATACTATGATAACTGACAACAGACAAGCATTGGTTAGATTAAGTGAGCTACAGAAATCCTTCAAGGATAAAGGTATTTAAATTCAATGCTGTTGTGCATCCAGAAAGCAAAAATGTGTAGAGATTTATAGGCGACGTGTTCTGAACATGACACCAAACAATTAAATTAATGAAAAATTAGGACTTGCAGTTGAGTGCAAAAGTTTGCATACCCTTACTTGCGAGTTGGGTTTTACAGATAATCCTTCATTGCCACAAGTAACAAAAATGGTTCAAAGTTAGGACGTTAATACCAAAATAATCAAAACATTTCTGAATGTGATAGAAATGTGCACTTTGATTCCATTTTTTCGGGTCTCCTGTTTGGTCTGGGTTTTTGCCAATCTCTCTGGCAAGTTTTTTTCTTTTTTTCTTTTCTTCTTTCACTCATTGGTTGTGTCTGTTTCTTCCCCTTACAGAAATTCACTTTGGTTTACCATGGTTTTATTTTGGTATCCAAAAACGGATAACCGGATCCTTTTATGTATGGTGGTTTTCACTGTTGGTAATGAAACTCTTTGATTATAATCTTATACCCTTCTCCTCTATGCAAGGTCAATATTTTCAGGCGTTTCAAAACTATTTTCAATAGTTTTTAAGCCTTGTTCTGGATCCCACTGACTCTCATACTGATCCCACTGACTCGTACTTGATCCCACTGAATCTCATACTGATCCCACTGACTCTCATACTGATCCCACTGACTCTCATACTGATCACGCTGAATCTCATACTGATCCCACTGACTCGTACTTGATCCCACTGAATCTCATACTGATCCCACTGACTCGTACTTGATCCCACTGACTCGTACTTGATCCCACTGACTCTCATACTGATCCCGCTGACTCTCATACTGATCCCGCTGACTCTCTTACTGATCCCGCTGACACTCTTACTGATCCCGCTGACTCTCATACTGATTCCGCTGACTCTCATACTGATTCCGCTGACTCTCTTACTGATCCCGCTGACTCTCTTACTGATTCCGCTGACTCTCTTACTGATCCCGCTGACTCTTACTTGATCCCGCTGGATCTCATACTCATCCCGCTGACTCTTACTTGATCCCGCTGGATCTCATACTCATCCCGCTGACTCTCTTACTGATCCCGCTGACTCTCATACTGATCCCGCTGACTCTTACTGATCCCGCTGACTCCTGACTCTCATACTGATCCCGCTGACTCTCTTACTGATCCCGCTGACTCTCTTACTGATCCCGCTGACTCTTACTGATCCCGCTGACTCTCATACTGATCCCACTGACTCTCTTACTGATCCCGCTGACTCTCATACTGATCCCGCTGACTCTTACTGATCCCGCTGACTCCTGACTCTC
>JAOUQW010000027.1:8972120-8982791 GCA_028565825.1 Olivaichthys viedmensis
TGTGAGTGTTAGTGCTGTGTGTATGTGTATGTGTATGTATATATGTGTGTGTGTGTGTGTGTGTATATATGTGTGTGTGTGTGTGTGTGTGTGTGTGTATATATGTGTGTGTGTGTATATATATATATTACACATGTACATATAAACAAACATATATTGTTTAATGTCAATAACACAATCTGATATATTAAAACACAGTGGTTATGAAGCTACTAATTATTTTTCTGGACTCATTTGAATAAATAAATCAATCAATCAAATGAGTCCAGAAAAATAATTAGTAGCTTCATAACCACTGTGTTTTAATACATCAGATTGTGTTATTGACATTAAACTTTGGCGTTTGTACTTTAGTCTTTAAATAGACACTTTTATTAACTGGTCGTTAACAATTATAGTTTTCTACGTGTGTTTGAATATCATTGAACCCACAGGATATATTCATTAATGAACCCCTCCTTAGCAGCACAGTTATACTTATGCTGTCTTTTTTTCCGCCCTCACAAGTATCAAATGCAGCACTGATAGGAAAACCAGTCACAACTTTAATTTTCACATTGGCAACTTATTAACGGTTTTTCAGCATTTTCTTCGCCATACTAGAACAAAAACTCAGACCAGTTTTCATTCAGTTTGCTTACGTCCTAAATTAAAGTGGTGCGCAATATTGACCATAGATACGGCTAAATGACACAATTCATTTAATGTTTGTATACATGTTTGTTATGGAGCTATGGGAAAAAACAAACAAACATCAGAATATGTATAATTGAGGTACTAGAAGGGTGTGTGCATTGATGGACCGCTGTTGTGGGTTCTCGAGATGGTTTTACCTTTGCACATGTTTCTTTTGGGGACATGGTGGAAAAATTATTTTGGTGCTGAAACCCTCGGTTCATTCTGAGCTAATACTCTCACGCTGTGAGTCTTGAATTAAATGCATTTTGTTCCTCAGGAAGTGGTGGTCTATCTTTTTGGTATTAACCCAAAAAGAGTTGCATGTTAAATGTCACCGAGACTGCAAAACGGGTGGTGTGGATCACACACTGTGTTGCGAATTTGTCTGTATTATGTACCACAGTCCGTATTAAAAAGTATTGAACGTAAAACTTTACCATGGTAAGGACGCTTCTGTAAGTTGTGCAGTTTTTGAGTAGGCTCACTGTTCAATTTAAAATCAATTATTTATTATTCTGTGATCATACAGATTTGTGAGTTAAAGCCCCCAAGCCGACCAGCTTGATTTCTCTCTTATCAGGGTTCATTGACAAAATTGGATCACTGTTTATTGCCAGTTTAGTCAGAATTGAAAGAATGCATTCTATCAGCAAAGATAAAGACAACTGAGTCTGGTGCTGATGGTCGGATCCATAAACCCGAACGGTCCCTACTCCCTACATACGTGCACTACATAGGGCAAAACGTAATGGCTTCTAAGCCCTATAGAGTGCACTATATAGCCGATAGGAAGCCAATTAGGATTCGCCCTGTGGCTCCGCTCAGTAGCTAGTTGCCCTGGAGTTTAGCTAATCTAGAGAACCAGATTCGACGCGGGGGATTGGCAGATAATCAAATACCAGTCAGGACTGTCGCAGAGAAAGCAGAGCCCTAAAATGAGCTTGCATCGATGTAAGAATCTGATGGGCAGGGTTTTCTCTCGCTTTCGCCTTTACCAACAAGGCAATTCACTCTTTTTATTGAAGGGCTGGACCATGTTGAGTGTTAACACGCTATCGTGTTCATATTTCAACCAGTCTCAACTCCTGATACAGTCTCTGGTCCAGTTGAATGAAGAAAATATGCACAAGATATACTACAAGCTGTACATATAATACACACTTTTCTTTAAATGAGCAGGAAGGTTCCCTGCCAACGCAGCTGGTAAATTCATGAACTTACCCGCCAGTGCCAAATCTTACCCGCATTCAGGTGGACGGGCGTTAAGTCCTGTTCAGCATGCACTGTTGCATTGTTATTGGGCACACTTCAAAATATTGTCGCTACCCCTGCTTTTCATTTGCAAGGAGCTACATGGATAAGTAGCATTTTTGGCTAGTGTTTGTCCTCCCAAAATAAAGCCTATCCATTATAGTTTGCAAAACTTGGCAGATAAAACTCTCCCCTTGTGTTGATATTGTAAACCGTGATATGAAAATGTAATGTCGGCACATGTTTGTCTGCGAGTGTGTTTTATTTGGGTGTTTATTAGTTGGGGGTTTTAGTGAGTGGTTGAGTTTTATTTGCGTTCATTCCAAGTTGTTGACCAAACTCAATTCATGAGTAGCACTTTGTGGTGGCTGGATATCAAAAGTTGAGTGTGAGAGGGTACATTTCTCACATTCTCTCTTCTCTTATCAGGTTTCTTGTTACTCCACCCTGTTGCACTGCAGTGTGTCTTCCTACGCCCCACAGCTAGCGCTTGCTCGCGCTGCTTCAGTGTTAGCTCGGGTAACATTAGCCATCAGGCTGAGGTTAGAAGAGGGGAGGGGAGCTGATCACTGGCAGCATTGGAGAAATTTGGCATTACGGTGTGTTGGGTTAGCGTTTGACTGGAGTCCTCGCTGAGTATCACACAGGGTCAGGGCAGACGGCATTCGTCTAGTGTGTTGATCGGGGCACATGGTTAGCGCTATGACAAAGTGCTAATGCGAAGTTTTAGTGCAGGGATGAGTAATGGGGTGAGGTGAGAGACTGATTATCGAGTCTGCGTTCAGGCCTGGGTGGGGAAGGAGCAGCTGTGGAACAGAATGTTACAGCAGTGGCTGTTCAGGTTTCAGTGGGCAGGGGCAGGTTTCCAGGCTGCAGTGTGTGCCAGCAGCAGACAGCAGCACTTGCAGTGTATGGCTCAGAGATGCTGCCATAATGCTGACTTGACATCTTTCACTTTTACAGTATGGGTAGTAGCCTGCTTCTAGAGTGGCCAGGGAGACTGCAAGGTTTAGCGTTAGGGCCGTCGAATTGCTTTAAAGTTGCATTCGGATTCCAATTATTTAAAATATTTGGTATTGAAATGCATTCCAATATTAATAACCCATAATTTTTATACTGCATAAACCACAGAAGGTAAAAGCTGTCACTTTTTTTAAGCAAAGACAAGGTGCCATCATCGTCGTTTAATCGCAAACTTTAATAGTTCAGATTTGAGTTTTATTTATTTACTCACAGCAATGTTCCTCTGTGGCTGATATTCAGCTTGATTTTACATTTCTTAGGTGACCTTAGACCCACGTAAAAATCAACGCTGTCCAACACACAGTAGGGCTGGATCCCAAATGACTTCCTGTTGCTTACTACACAGGGTATAACATCATGGTGTTATAGAGCTTACATAATGCACTATATGCCCAATAGAACGGCATTTAAAATTCAGACACAAAGAGTGCGACTCCGATAAAGCCTGTTGAAAATGAACTACTTGCATGTAATTATTTTTATTTTTTTATTTTTTTACTTAATTGGAAAATATTTAACATTTTGTCATAAATGACATGCATTTATTCAGACCCATTTTCCTACATCAAGCAACAAGAGTCATAGAAAACCCGTTGATGGATTTGCGTTCGGCGACTAGGAGTACATTGGAATGTTGTTTTTTGCTTTCAGATATGTAAATAATATGAGAATTCATATCGCTTTCGCATATTGTAATTTGTTCTGATAATAATGCGAGTGTGGATTTTGCAGACGACTTGGACAACTTCACGCCTTATTTCACTTGTAGTCTGATGTGAACACGGTGTGGTTTTTATCTTTGTGGTTCAGTAAGTTTAAAGAGAGTGTGTGTTGGGTTTTCTAGAGGAATGAGGGGGTTCCCAACTGCTGGTCTCCATGGCAACTGGATGTGTATAGTGCCAAAACACAGAGTGCATGTTTGGTTTGATCACCTGGTTGCCATACCTAAAGGTTTTCTCTCTCTCTCTCTCTCTCTCTCTCTCTCTCTGTCTTTATCCCCAGTGATGTGCTGGCTCTGCCCATCTTTAAGCAGGAGGACGGAAACGTCTCAGTCGAGTCTGAGAGTAAGAATCCTCCGTTTCAGTATGTGCTGTGCACTGCCACCTCCCCAGCCGTTAAACTGCAGGAGGAGACGCTCACCTACCTAAACCAAGGTACTCAAACTCAGCCGGTGTGCAATCCACACTGCCCTTGCTGATGCTGTGGTAGATGATCATTCATATGCATCCCTCTTTTATATTGTTCATTCAGGCCAGTCTTATGAGATCCGTCTGCTAGATAACAGGAAGAGGGAGGAAATGCCGGAACTCAACAACAAGACCGTGAAGGTGTGTGAGTGTGTCTGCGGGCGTGTGTGTCAGCTTGTCTCTGTACTTAAAGCCACTTCAGTTTCTGTGGCTGCGGCTAAGCAGGTATCTGATGTAAGCATGTTCCATTCAATTACCTGATGTCACCTAGTCCTATTATAATCCTGCCCAACTCAAATCTGGCAGCAGAAAATGGTGGGAAAAATCAACCAACATCGTTCTCTCGTTTGCAATAAGTTCACCACAGAAGCTATACAGTAATAGTAAGACGCTAATCAATAAACTGATAGGGACTTAGGTTTGGAGTTACACAGGGTAATATTTTGTTATAGTAATTTATACATGATTCATACATTATACACAAATATCATGGAAATTTGTGTAATACTCAAGTTAGCCATTGACAATCCAGAGCCGTGGACCAGGTAGCAGACAAAAAGCCTAAAGTGACTGTCTGCTATCTGCCTTAATACATCAACTAGGTTCCACCCTGTTGACACTCTGTCTGTTCTACGAGCTTAACAGAAATTCCGGAAACCTCGGAAAGCTGAGATGGTATCTATTGTTAAAAGTGCTATACAAATAAAATTGAATTGAATTGGAAATGCAAAAGCCTTACAAACAAGTCAACAAAGTTCATTGGATGGTACTATATACCTTTCAACATAAGTTATAATGTGCAATTTCAGTTTATTTAAGAATTGGGATGCACTTGAAATTTCAGCTATTGACCTTTTTTTTTTGGTCAAAATGACATTTTGGGTTTTCAACCAGTGGAAATGCTGAAAGTTTTGACCAAAAAAAAGTTACACAACCAATCAAAATATAAGACTTTAGAAATCATTTCAGTTGTAATGAGAATTAGAAATGGTGGTAATTACCTCATGTGCGTCCCCTGCTCGTTGAACACCTTTATGTGCGTCATTCAAAAGTAAATAAATACTTTTATTTTTGTAAATAAAAAGCAAAGTAAATTATGCAATGGTAAAAAAAAAAAAAAAAGGTTAAAAAAAACGAACTAATTCGGGTTCCAGTTTTGGTTTTGACCCCAGCGTGCCCTGGATTTCGGTTTCACTTTGTGAAATGTTTGTTTCGGTGCATCACTTGTCTGGAAAGTCAAAGTCTTTTGGCCAAATAGTCGTTGCGTCTGATGGGAGAGGAAGCAGTGTTAGTGGTACTTTATATGGAGGCTTATCATCACGTTACAGGTATTTTCTGTGGACAGTGGTGCACTATTGGTAATGCGTGTTTGGTGTGTGTGTGTGTGTGTGTGTGTGTGTGTATAGAGTATAGTGAGAGTTGTGTTTCATGACCGGAGACTGCAGTACATGGAGCATCAGCAGCTAGAAGGCTGGAAGTGGAATCGCCCCGGCGACCGTCTCCTTGACATCGGTACAACTTTGCTACGCACTGGCTGAATAGAATTTGTTGCCCTTCTAAAATGAGCTGATGTGTGAAAACACAGCTCATGTGTGTTTTTGTATTTGTTGTAGATATCCCGATGTGTGTGGGTATTACTGAACCCCGGACCCACTCCTCCCAGCTAAATGCTGCTGAGTTTCTGTGGGACGTCTCCAAGCACGCGTCTGCATTCGTACAGGTGAGATATGTCTCACACACACACACACAGTCTTTTAGAGCTGCTCTGGTTCATAGTGTAATGATGCGTTTGTGGCCACTGTGTTAAGGTGCACTGCATAAGCACAGAGTTCACGCCGCGGAAGCATGGCGGAGAGAAGGGCGTGCCGTTCCGCATCCAGATCGACACCTTCCAACAGAACGAGAGCGGAGAGTACACAGAGCACCTGCACTCTGCCAGCTGCCAGGTCAAAGTGTTCAAGGTAACACTCATCCCCGTGGCCCTGTGAGGTTTTTCTGTGTCCAATGGCCCGGGAGTAAAATTGTGGAGCCTGAGTCTCTGCACGTCTCTGTGTGTAGCCGAAGGGAGCGGACCGGAAGCAGAAGACCGACAGAGAGAAGATGGAGAAAAGGAACGCGCAGGAGAAAGAGAAATACCAGCCTTCCTATGATACTACCATTCTGTCAGAGGCGAGTTTGCTGTGTGTTTGTGTGTGCGAACGTTGAGGAGTGACTGAATTGTCCGTCCCCACAAATATGGCCGCTCAACGTAGTGTGTTTTAAGTGTTTTAATAGTGTTATAATTTCTATTGGTTGGTATATTTTAATATAAAAATGTTAATTTTGAAACAACTACAGCGTAAATTCATAAGTAACCCTAGCCCATGATAGCCCTCATCTACATGTTGAATTTCTGGCGCATTCTTAGTGTAGTGAGCAGAAATAACCTTATTGTTAATATTTCATATTTATAAATCAAATTCTTGCCGGACCCAGGCAAAAGAAAGCCAGAAGACTGTTTATTAAGAAATGCTTTCCGGCAACATATTATAAGATATAATTTTTCGTAGTCTTCCGTCAAAACGCAATGACTTTTGTCCTAGACGTCTTCTGATTTTTTTGAATTTATTTATATATATATATATTTTTTTTACATTAACATGCATGTGCAGACTAGGGGAAAAATAATATTGACCAATAATATCATCAAGGTTTCACCCCTTTACCCCTAGCCATCATTATTTCTCTTGGAAATGCATCACTTTATGATTTTCGTTTTCACATTAAATGTTGATCTGCTTTATACTGGCAAAAAATGTTTAATGTCCACCTTGAACAGGCTGGAAAAATACTTCACAAAATTTCACTTTAGAAAAGCTGTACGAATCCTGAATGTTGTTGTTATTATTATTATTATTATTATTATTGTCCTCAGTCATGAGAACCGATATTTTTTACATTGATGCGGTGATCTTTGCCACTTTAAGTGCACATGCAAGATCAACAGCACAAATAAAATTGCCCATATGTGCACTCGAAACAGATCTCCTTGAACACACACTCGGTCCTCTAATAAATAAGTTATGCAGTAATTTTCTCCAGCATGACTGACCTTGTTGCCTAGAAGACTACTGCAGTTTATTTGATTTGTTTGTCTGAAATATCTGTCCTGAGCCAACATAACCTTATAGTTAATATTTAATATAAAACTTTAACCATATGATGGGTCAGGTGCCATAAGCAGTGTGTCCACTCAAGGTTGAAATGAAACCAAGCCACTACCTGTGTGTGTATGCAGACTCGTCTGGAGCCGGTGATCGAGGAGGCTGTGGAGCACGAGCTGAAGAAGTCGAGTAAGCGAACTCTCCCTGCAGACTGTGGAGACTCAACGGCCAAAAGCAAGCGAGGCAGTGTAAGCGCACACACAAAAGCATGCACTTTCCTACACGCCTCTAGGGGTTTAAATTTTAGTGCCCTTTCTAAGCTTTTTGTGCTTCAGTTCATGTCTAAACAAGGGCTTTTATTTTTCTATTTATAGAGAAAGTGCCTTACAGAAGCAGAAAGGCTTCAGACAGACAGAAGCAATTTATTTTTGTACTGGAGGGATTTCGTAGTGCTGGATTGTGGGTTTCCACAATGAATCTTAAGATCAAAAATCCTGTGACCCCTTTTTGATCAAATGTTTACCTTTTTGAGCTAATGACAACAAATAGCCAAGTTTCCATCCAATTTATGTACATAATTTAAGCAATAAAATGAAAATGCGTTAAATATTTGCGAACTGTTCTCCCGGCAGCTCGTTTCCATTAAATGGACTTTTTGCAATTAAAAAATGCTTTACGTAATGACGTCACTTCCTGCAAAAACCTGCTACCGCATAAGTTTTGCTTTGTCGGTAAAAAATAATTGTGTTCGATACGTTTCCATCAACACTTTCATGTATATCGCAAACTTCCCCGACTTTTCCCTCGTCACCTGATGCGGGTGACAAAAACAGTCCTACAGATTAGACCTGATCTACAGATTAGACCTGATCTACAGTGCACTGATTAATAATGTCAAGCTTCTTATCGTTTCCACAGTGAACATCGATAAGACGACGGCGAGTTGCCACATAAAATTATATAAAACTGCAGTTTCCCATCAATTAAAGACGTCGCGTCGTTTTCTATAATCAAACTAATTTTCCCTTTTTAATCCAGCCGCATCGCTCGCATCTTCCTTTTCCCACGGCATAACTAACATATAAGCTCATACACGGCTGTAATATGATTTTATATCTTATACGAGTTTATATCTTATATGATTCGGGGCTTATGTATTTCACTCGGACCTTGTTTAATGCGTAATGTGTGTATTATGCCTCTCGTACTGTCCCATAATGATTTAAACTGGAATGGTTCAGCCTATAGATAGTAAATGTTAAGAATAATACATTATGGTGAGATCTCCCTACCCATATACTGAATGTTTAATATTAAGAGTGTATTTTTTCCCCCGTTAGAAACAGGAGTTATTAGAGAGAGCAGCTGTTAGGGGGAGTGGAGGTGGCGCGCGTTTACGCGGAGGAACAGGAAGATTTCGGCACAACGCCGGCATCCGGCTTCTCCCGCTGATGTGTTTTATTGGTTTATTGTAGCAGAGGCGCGTGATAAATAAAACCACATGACACTAAATTGATGCGTAATTGCAGTGTTTTTCTTGTCAAAAACGTTTCCACTATAGTTTCATCGCAAAATTGTACGTATCGACAACCAAATTATTCGCTGAAGGTAAACGGAAAGAAGGTTTTGTCAATATTTGTAAAATATTACAGATAAATGCCATTTCCGTCGCCTACATCTGCAAACATTTCAATTCGCTAAAACATTTTTCGCATAAACTCCCTTGGATAAAAAACCTGGCTATTGATCATTTAGAGCTGTTAAAATTTTTTCTGTTTCTTGTTTTTTAATTAATTATTTATTTTTATTTAGTGCAGTGATGATCAACACTGGAATTGTCTTTATTCGCGATGGAGCACTGAGTTTTTAATACTGGTGCTCTGTAAAACTAGTGGGGGGAAAACAATTTGTCAATACAGGATGAACACTTCATAATAAATGGGCTCTCTGTCACCATGTGTGTTTAATAGCCTTACTGGCTGCATCTCTTTGTTTTTACATCTTTAGTGTTCTCCTTGGCCTGATGACGCTTACGTGAACCAAAGCACAGCAGCTTCCCCGACCTTCACCTCCAGCACACAGTCCTACAGCAGTGCAGTACCCGACAGGTAACCAGAAAAACCGTTGCCGTGTGTAATGTTGACTGACACGACATGGATGCATGTGAATACACAGGACACAAATTGTCTTAAACCCCGCCTCCATTGCGCTTTTGACATATTGCATAATTTGCCAACTGAACTGTGCATGATGGTCACAATAGTAAATGGTACGAAAAAGTCTCTTAATTCAGTCACCAACTGATGCCATATTTTATTGGCACTTTATTTTAAGCCACATCACACTCCTATTTATTCTAGATGCTGTAAGATTGAGACTTGCTTCTACATTTTTTAACAATCATTTTCTTTTTAAATCTCAGTGAATCCTCTTCACCCAAGCACCAAGGAGACGGCGACCATGTTTTTATGGAGGTTAATACTGGCATTTGTTTAGATTTGCATAATTTGTAAACCGTGACCTGTCGTGTTGATCTTGCACGAGTTGCATTCATAACGTTTTGGTGATTTATTTATCTATTTTTAGTCCTTAAGCCCGACAGCTACTATACAGGAGGTGCAGAAGTGGCTTAATAAGAACAGGTTCAACTCCTTTAGCCGGCTTTTTACACATTTCTCAGGTAAAGTCCCTCTTTCTGCCTCTCTGTTTCTTTAAGGCCTGAGATGACACACATGTACAGTAAGAACCGAGTTCTTATGATAACGTAATTAATGTCATCATGTGTGTGTTAGGTTCTGATCTACTGAAATTGACTCGGGAAGATTTGGTGCAGATTTGTGGGCCAGCCGATGGGATCCGTCTCTACAATGCACTTAAATCCAAGTAATGGCTCTAGACGTGTGCGCGCGCGCAATCTTTATCATTAATAGACAGTGTGTATGTGTGCGTGTGTATGCATTTGTTTGAAATGGGTGTGTGTTTGCAGAGCGGTGCGACCTCGGCTGACTGTGTACGTGTGTCAGGCGTGTGAGAGCCCCCTGCTGGAGAGACGCTGCTACAGCAAGAATGGAGATCACCGCAGTCCCACAGCCATAAACGGTGTGTGCGCATTCACGCCCACTGACAGGGATGCAAGAAAGCATTTTTAGTTAAAGGGGTGCTAAAATTAAGTAGCATGCACATGATGCATAGAGTGACATCCTATTAACAAGCTTGGATACGCGAAGAAAAGAATTTCACTGTACTGTACTTGTGACAATAAGGCTTTCTTCTTCTTCTTCTTCTATTAAATGTTGTGCCAGATATTTTTTTATATACAGTCAAGCCGAAAAGTCTGCACACCCCTTTCACCTTCTCCACGTTTCATTACATTACAGACTTATTCTACA
>JAOUQW010000027.1:8982891-9010604 GCA_028565825.1 Olivaichthys viedmensis
TGTGTAGATGTTTGAGGCAAAAAATGAACTCAATCTACTGTAGAATAAGTCTGTAATGTAATGAAACGTGGAGAAGGGGAAAGGGGTGTGCAGATTTTCCAGCTTGACTGTATATATTTAACTATTTTTGGATAATTGACATCAAAACATGTGTTAAAATAATCATGACTAGGGGTTGGATCAAATGGATAATGCAACTGCTATTATGTGGACAGAGACCACAGTACAGCAGAGGCGACAGTACAGGAGATACATTTTTGCATATGCCGGGCATTATTTTCTTCTCTAAGCCAAATCTTTAGTGCAGTTTAAAGGCTTTGATTCGGTCACCTGTTCTTTGTGTGGCATCGTGTGTCTTATTGCATTTCTTTCTTGTTCTGACTTTTAGCAGAAATTAGTTATTGAGTGTAATTGGGTGTGTTTTTTTGTGTGGTAGTTTACTATGCGCTTTACCTCGAAGAGATGACCGCTCATGAGCTGACCAGCAAAATATCCAACGTGTTGAGCCTGCCACTAACCCACATTAATCAAGTCTACAGGCAGGGGCCTACAGGAATACACGTACTGCTCAGTGACCAGGTACACACACACGCACACATGCATGCATTTCCTTAAGGTAGCTAACGCACTCCTTCTCTGTCCCTCTACTGTTATCAGATAGCGGTTCCATGATGTCTGACGTGCTTCTCCTTTGCATTTTCATTTGCATACTACGGACTTATTTACATGTTTGTAAGTTGCAGTACAGTTTTGCCCAACGAGTGCTTGATGCTATGCCTGCGCACCTTGGAGCAAGTGGTGCTGATTTATTACCAAATTTACAGCAAATGCTTAATTGGGTATGTGCTGCCTGCATTGCAGATGGTGTCTAACTTCCCTGATGAGAGTTGCTTCGTTATCAGTACGTTAAAAGGTAATCAGTTTCTATTTTATATGCAGGTCCCGTGACCTCATTACATAAACACAAACAGATTTTACTGTTCGAACACTATTCAAATTTTCATCATATTTACATTTAAAAAATCCACTTTCTAATGTTTAAGATACCATGTTACACTTTAGGTCGCTTAATGCAAGTTTATCAGAGTGCATTTCCGAAATGTTCAGGCTAAATGGCCCTCGTGTCGCTTGATGGGTTAGGGCTCTGAATAAATGCATGTGGTTTATGGCATACTAACAAACAGATTATATGTCTTACAGATTATATTACATGTTGTTAGTTAACCTTTTCTAACCAGCACTTAATAGAGTCATTTTTTTGGGGCGGGGGGCTGAATTTCAAATGGTGTTCTATTGGGCTTATAGTGCATTACATGGATACAACGTCGCCATTATACTATAGTCTACATAGTGAACATACAGTATATAATTTGGGATTCAGCCTAATTGTGTGTCTTAAAATGAATCCTGCTTGAAGACGAGTTGAAGATGTCAGATTTTTACATGGATCTCGACTATAATTGCAAATTAAGCTCCCCGGACAAAAAATTAGTCGCATCCACCAATAGCAGTGCCTTATTGTACAATGTCAATAGGTTGCGCACCTGAACGAATATAGAATAAAACCAGATCGTCAGTTGTTGTGCAGTCTTTCAGTCGTGTGCAGAACATGTTAGGGGCAGCATCGACACAGTCTATAAACAATGGGATAAACATATGGGATTATTTGGAACAGCAGGAAACACCGAAATAGGCACCCACAAACTCACCCAGTTAGTTCCTGTCAATTGTAGCCCACTCTTCCACCATCTAAAGACACTAGGGGAATCCTTACCTGACAGGGATAGCGCTGTTGTTCCGCTGAGGGGAGGGGGAGTATAAGGGAAGAACTGACACATGCGACTAATCTATTGTCCGGGGAGCTTATCAGCGTAGATAAATAAATGCGGATTCTGAAACATTACATTTAATGTAAACTTGTAATATTACCTCCTGGTCATTTTTCTTTGCATATGAAATGGTTTATGCAGTACAAATGCATAGTTTAGCATTTCGTTGTAAATTATGGATTCGAATACTAAATCATTCGAGTAAAGAAAACACAAATGGACTTTCTAAAGGAATATGACAGCCCTATTTTACACACACACACGCACACCCACACACACTGACTTACTCTTTCCTATGCCCATGTTCCCTACCAGACGACACAAGCAACAGACTCCATCTGGTTCTGAAGTAGAGGCATTCTGAAGATGAGGCGCTGACATCACTGAGGTTCCTCACTGCCGTTCTCGAGCACTGAACATGCCCCCTCCATCCATCCATCTCTCTCTCTCTCTCTCTTTCTCTCTTTACTGTGAGAGAGGGACAGAGCAGAGGTTGATCAAGGCCTCCTACCTGTTAGAATCTGACTTCAGTGTATACATTGTTTCATATTGAAAACACTTTAACTGATTATTTTTGTGTGTATGAAGGAAGGGACAGCTCTGAAGCATGTGTGTGTGTGTTTTAAAATGTAGCGGAAGAGATGGAAGGGTGGATTTAAAAAAACAACAAAAACAAACAGAGCAGGATCTTCATGCACAGTCCTGAATGACGGGCAGTCACAAACTCGGACACACAATGCCCTCGCTTTACGGTTTGGTAATCGTACAATCTCCACTTGAATAGTTTACCATGTCTGTAAAACGTGGCTGTGCTGTTTGATGGCCTGATGTAGACGTCTGTCAAAATTAGGACTGCACTTTTTTTATTATACTTTTTTTTATTATACTTTTGTTTTGATTGCTTTTATTTGTTTTTGATTTTTCTTCTGATGCTGGACACCTTTGTGTCTGCACGGATGAAGCGATTCCTGTGTGTATGATCACTTGTAGCTCGTTGTAAGGTATAGAGTTTGGGCAGTGTTTTCTTGCGAAAAGCTCTCTTACGTAAAGTAAATTATGATGCTGCTTGTCTGCTTCTACCGAGACCAATCATCTCTTGGTGCCAAAAGACCGTTTACTCAACCCTGTAAGACAGTAGCTTCAGATGACCGGTGGCATTTAGTTTGTACTTCTTTTGGTTGACCAGCTAAATGAAATGAGTCCATTGTATTCTGTGCTGTAGTTATGATTTGTCAGAAATGGCCTCATGTGTTTTGTCATTCAATGTCTAGAGCTGTAACAGAAGACAGGGAATAATCAGATTATATACAATAATATAGAACTACAAACATCTATAATTGTTAATACTTCTGTTACCTTCTCTTGGGATTAAGGTGGCACTTGAGGCCCTATAAAGTGTGTGTGTGTGTCTCTGTGTCTCTGTGTGTGTGTGTGTGTGTGTGTGTGTGTGTGTGTATGCAAACTGCTGCAAGTGTATGTAGCCTAGCAGCAGCCAATCCGGGCAGGCTCTGTGGGATTTGTTTTGTTTTCTCCCCTGATGTGTGAGACTGATGTTGATTGTTGTCTCAGTAGCTCTGCATTGGGCAGCTTTGGCATGTACTGTGCATATTTTTTTACCACTAAGCATGGAGGGCAGGAACGTTGCTCTCTTTTAATTCTGTCTAAGTGGAACGACCAAGTCTGCACTAACGTGAACATACAGGAGCGCCGCTCTGCTGGATATGCCGATGTTCAGCGCCATTCAGAATTGAGGTGTAGGTTGTGTGCACCCACCCTTCACGCTTCTGTGCAGGAGGCAACGAATAGAATGAGGTGATGACTCAGCACTCTCATCCTCAGTGGATCATGTGGACTGTCCTGTGTTTCCATGACAACAGTTATGGTACTTCCATATCACTGTGTCTTCAAGGAAGCCTATCATGTATTGTAAGATGCTGGGATGTACACACTTCATGCCTGTACCAGAAATAAAATAATTTTAATATATCATGGTCTTGAGTGCTTGTAACACTTACGTTCTGGTCTGTTCTCTATCACACAGGTTAACGTGCTCAGAGTGGTAAGACCATTAAAGGGATACTCAAGTGTTTTTTCCAACCTAATCTTCGCATCTGTGCCATGTTTGCATTCACAACAGACTAGAATTTTTACATGTTTCCCAACACAAAGAAAAGATGGCTAGATGGAGATTAGGCTGAGCAAACTTTTTTTTCTTTTTTTTAAGAAAAATATTTCTAATTCCACTAATTAATCACAGCAGTGTGATTTGTTTTTATGGGCTTTAGTTGTAATAACGGGGCATTTTATTACCATTAGGTAATGCTGCCTAAATATTATCTTTTAAAGGATTTCATGATAATTTTATAGCCTGTTTAAACAGTGAAATTGCTCTACATAATACAAGGCATTATATTGCTGCTTTTATGAGCAAACACTTTTTACAGGTATGTTCTTATCATGAAAAGGTGTCATACAGCTGTAAAAGGACCTGGTTACTTGAGCCATGAAGTTTGTCATGATAAATTCAGTTTCAGCAGCAAAGAATAATAAATAATAATTTTAGATTGTGATAAAGGTATATGAATACACGTGACATTCTGAAATGCGTATGCTGTCAATGCTCTTGCCATACAACTTTATTTCGATAAATGACTGGAGGCAAAGGGTCGTCCTCTTAAGACGTTTTAATCAAAAGTATTCTAGCAGTTTTCCTAAACTGCAGATGTACGAGGAGATCATGCCACTGCTGATTATGATAATGACTATGTCATTTTATTGCTCAACACTAAGCAAGACAAGACTTTCCCCCCGCAGATTCCTCACCCCTTAATACCACCATCAAACTGCTTTAGGTATTGATGGTCCTGTAGAGTTCACCTTTGCTGGAATTGAGACAACAGATCTACACACCGAGAAGTACCTTTGTCTATCAGCACTTGATATAATACTCAAATGCACACATTTTTTAATTGTTAATCAGTGGATTGCAGGCTCATATGCTGCTGTAAACGTTAGCCTATGAGAATTTGTCATTTGGATTACAGAGATTTGGTAACGAAATTTACATTCGGGTAGTGTTTCACAAAATGTTGGCAGATGCGTGTGGTAGAGGGCCTAAAATGAAAGTCTAGATTCTCTCTACTAAAAAAACAAATGCTAAAGTATTTTAAATATTTGCAAGTCACAATAAATAAGTATAAGAACCTTATTGTGTGTAGTGAAAAATATATTATAAATATATGTTATGAAAGGTTTACTGTCAATGTGGGATGGTAAAAAAAATAAAATAATTTAATTGCCCAACATGTGAATGTTAATGTGACTTAAATGCACTGGCATAAATAGTCTATACGTTTATTTAAATAGTTATATTTAAATAAAAGTATGTACCTAGCCTATTTATTTATTTATTTTACTACAAGAACCACTGACTTGCAAATTTGAGTTCCGTGCAGTGAATGTACACAAATAAATAAATATAAAAGGAAATAAAATTTAATTTGTACTTTAAATTAAAATAAAAGTAAAAAAAAAAAAAAAAAATCTAATAATTGGGCATACATAAATACAAAAATAAATTTGTATAAAAAATTTTTTTTTAATGAGGCGTGCATATAGGCCAAAAGAATAATGCACAGATCATTTTGTGAATAAAAAAAAAAGAAGTATTAATACACGTATTAATTCTTTAATTTCTTTTTGATGTTGGCCCACGTGCGCCGCCACGTACAGAAGCGATGCACTTGCAGTAATGCAGCTTACCCTCGGCTGCGCACATGCTGCGCAAATGCTGCGCGTGTTTTACGCTCGCGAACGCACGAATACGCAAATTTGAAAACAGTTGCGGACGTCACTTGACAGCTCGCGCACAGAACCAGGAAGTAACGAGCGGTCGTGGGGGTTTTGTTTTTTTGTGTGTGTGTGTGTGTGTGCTCGCGCCTGCTGTTTTCTATTCGCCGTCAAAGCACGCGTTTCCTGTGAGCCGAAATGGCGACGTTCATTTCTGTCCCGTTAAAGAAGTCTTCGGAAGTCGACTTGGTGAAGCCGCTGTCGAAATTCGTAACGGCTTCTTACCCAGCGGGCGAGGAACAGGCTGAGTATGTGCGCGCGGTCGAGGAGTTGAATAAACTGCGCAAAAGTGCGTTGGGAAGGCCGCTGGACAAACACGAGAGCTCGCTGGAGATCCTTTTACGGTAAGTGCCGCGGATGTTAGCGAGCTAGCCACTTAGCTAAGCTACGCAGCTGTCTTGTTTATCCACCGTGACATCGTTACTGACGAGCCGTGCGAGCTAATTCGTGTACATAAGGATTGCTAGCTAACGTAAAACCGTGTAGCTGCTCGGCTGCTAAGCAACAGCTCGGTGTCTAAGCTAGCCAGTGGACACTTCTAACTAGATTCGCATGGCAACCGAAATTATTAGATCCGAATTATAATGAACAATTCGCGTTACCAATGACGCGTTTAACGTTTTTTTGCCGCTCGTAGCTAGGCTGGATGGTTAGCTAAGTTAGCTAAGCTAGCTGCGTGATTTCAACGTTAGCCGGTAAGGCTAGCAGGCTAGTGCACCCATCGTAGGTCCGTTTATCTGGCACTTCGGTTAATTAGTCGGCTTGTGGGGAAATAAAATCAAAAAACGCTAACGTGTAAATGGAGCGTGTGAAAAAGCGTTCCCTAAACGCCACACCTAAAAAAAAAAATAATAATTTTACTGCGCGCAGGCGCTATAACCGTTCATAGTTAGCGACTTAGGGCGAGGATCATTGAGGCTGTATGTTGACGTCACACGACATACGTCTGTTTTCTGTATGTAAATAATTTTTTTGGGTTCTGGCAACAACAACACAAAGGGACAGTCGTGTTTCTATTTCCTGTTAATTGCCTATTGATTTTTGTAATGTTTAAGAAAAGGATCAATAAAACGACACATTTTCCTCGTCATGAACTTTTATTTATTTTTTTAAATAAAAAAAATCATTAAAAAAAATTATTATTTTTTTATTATTATTATTTATATATATATATATATAAGAAAAAATTAGAAAAACTGTGAAGACGTCTTGTTTTAACATCCTAAACCAGAGCGTATGTTATTTTTGAAGGACCAGAAATGATCCCTCAGTCATGCACTGGCCAAGTAACTTGGGAACTGTTTGTTTATAATAATTCATTATTTGGCTAATTATTAATTCGGACCTTGCCACACTTGAAACTTGAAACACTTTGACAGCCTGATGAACGTACGGTTTTTATATATTAATCCTAAAGTGTGCATTTCGGAGGTTTTGAAGCTGAAACGTGTCTTGGGTTGTCTTCAGGTAGTTTTATACATGACAGCTGGAGAAGGTCAGGGCTTGAGCTACACATTTCCAATCATGAAATCAGCGAGCTTCCTGGTTTTCCATGACTCAATTTCAGAGCCAGGGTTCATGATGTCATGTTAAACAATTAGTCTTGAAATAGGCTTGAAGATAAATTGGTCTGATATTAACCTGACTGATTTGAAAGCCTCCATTTCTTTAGGCGTAGACCGTGTTTTATAATGATAGTTTCTGCTTGCCTGTCTGGCGTGGTTTGTTACAACACCCTTGTTTAAAGAAGAAGTGGGTGCAGCGATTTTAGGCTGACCATGTAATATGTTTGTAAAAAGTGTTCTCCTTATTGAGCGAAATGTTTTATAACTTGAACACTGATCCATAACAGGGAAAAGCGGAAATGGGATCCTAATTTGTTAAACAAAAAAAAAGTATAAATGCCGCTGAACAAGTTCTTGCCTTTTGTGTTTAATGCCTTAGCTTTATGACTTTGCTTCAGCTGATCTGAATGTGATTTAAAAAAAACACACACGGGGATAGAAATGGAAGATATTTAAACCTCGGACAAATAAGCGTGTAAATCTATGAAACTTGTCCGACTGTGTTTATTATACCTGTGAATGCCAGTGTGACGTTTCTCTAGTGTTATGGGTATTGATGTAACTGACAGAGGCTAAGGAACGCCGCAGTGACTCATCAGAAATGTGAGCACTACAGATTGTATGATTCCCAACATGTCTGACTGCTTTTCTGTTCTACACTGCATGCACTGAATTTTATCCAGTTGAATTCTCAATAAACCATTATTAAGATTCCAGCTCTTTTCTTCCATGGGGGGAGTGAATGAGCCATGTGTTGCTGTAGAAACACGTCTTTTGTTTTGCGGTCCTCGCTTTCTGCCCTAAGATAAATGGTTGGTGTAAATGGTACCACTGTGTTAGCCCCACGTTTGGCCAAAAAGGGTGTATTAGTTTTGGACGGGGTGGAGTTTTTTGGGCACGCCTTTTGTGGTAACCCCAATCAATGAGTTACATAGCTATTTGTCAGTAGCAGCAGCAGCCTAAAATAACTGTATTTAGGGGAATTCCCTTATTTTGTCAACTAGCTTGGCGCAATGACGAAAGAACTGAATCAGTGTACATCAGGTTTTTGCTCTGAAGGGTTTAGTAAAGCTTATTAATATTACGTCAACAGATTGTGAATGACACACAGTCACATGAGAATGTCGGCCCTTTCCGTCGCTGGTCGTATTAGCTTAAGTTACTTTTAGAGAGTCATGTGTTTTTCTGGTTTCCCCAACGGGACCTTGAGAATACAAATGCAAGACATGTAATATGTTTATGTAGAGTCATTCTTCATAAAGTCAACGGGAGAGAAAAAAAAATCATACTGTCGGCCTCTAGAATAAGCATAAATCACATGTCATGAAAACTTGATCAGGCAGCAAGCAGAGAAGATTTGACGACTCCTCAGCTTTAATGTGAGCAAATTAGGTTACAGTGTGTCGTATAGTGATGCCTTAACCCTTTCTTAAATTTTTTGACGCGATACCAATATCAGAGCTCGAGGTATTGGCTGATGCGATACATAAAAAAAAAAGAAATTCCTTTAATAATCGCAGAAGCTGTTTAACAGGTGTCGCTGTGAGGTTGCCATGTTATTTTCTTTTAGCTAACAAGCTTAAGATGAAAATAACAAACCTCTGAGCTACCTGACTTCGCATAAAAGGAAGAAAACTGCAAGCCAACGTCACATGCGTTTACGATGCAAATAAAAAACGCATTGAAACGCATCACAAAATATTTGAAATCCGATGCGATACCAATCCAGTGTTTTTAGGCCAATATCAGCCCAATACAATACTCTTAACAGATTGGTGCATCCCTAGTCGCTTGCCATTTAAAAAAAAAAAAAGCCATTCTTTTGTACCTCATCTCTCTCTTTTTTTTTTTTCTACAGGTACTATGATCAGCTATGTTCCGTTGAGCCTAAATTTCCTTTCCCTGAGGTAAGTCTCATAAATACATGTGTACATAAACGTGTGCATGTTTAAATGAAATTATGAAATGAACAACCATAATGTATTGAATGTAATTTATGTGTTTCAGCTGTGTCTAACATTCACGTGGAAAGATGCTTTTGATAAAGGATCTCTATTTGGTGGCTCGGTTAAGCTTGGTAAGTCTTAGTGTCACACAAGGCCTCAAATGCAATAACAGGAATTAACATGTTCAGTACCATGAGGTAAAAGTTTAGTCCGATAGTATAGAAATAGTTTTACCAGTACGATTTTGTTTGTGTGTTTCAGCTTTGGCGAGTGTGGGCTATGAAAAAACATGCGTGTTGTTTAACATTGGGGCACTCTCCAGTCAGATAGCCTCAGAGCAGAACCTGGACAATGACGAGGGACTGAAAGCAGCTGCCAAGTTTTACCAGGTCAGAGTCTCAGTTTAAACCCTGAACCAGCAGGTCTCATCTGCCATTATCCGTTTCTTTGATTATTTAAACAAATTGAACAAAATGTGTTTTCTTTTGTATCTGTAATACGGTCACCTCCCTCTTTAGCTGGCGAGTGGTGCATTTGCACACATAAAGGACACGGTGCTGTCTGCTCTTAATCGGGAGCCTACCATGGACATCTCTCCAGAGACCGTGGGAACGCTCAGTCAGATCATGCTCAGCCAGGCACAAGAGGTCTTTGTCCTCAAAGCCACTGCAGGTGTGTAACGAATGTAACCTCTCAGTATGAGAAATAGATCTGTGTGTAAAATTCACAAATCTGATGTGTCTTAAACATTCAAATGGTCATTTTGAAAGTTGAAATCAGAAAATACAAACTGGCATTTTAGGATTTTTGTGAAACACTTTTTGATATTGTAGGTGTTTCGAATGACTGTTTAGCTTGATGTTTGTAATGTAACAGTTTTAATATTGTATGACATATAATCAAACACAAATGTAGATATCTTCTTGTATCCTGTGCATCATTGCTTAGTGATCTCGGTCACAGGTGTCAAACCCAAGGCGCGAATCTTTTGAAAACTAGATAGCTGGCTTATTTAACTTATTGTGTTTAAATTTTGATCTGTGATTTGCTCTACAGACAAAATGAAGGACGGCATCATTGCCAAGCTAGCGAATCAGGCTGCAGATTTCTATGGTGATGCTTTCAAGCAGTGCCAGTACAAGGAGAACCTGCCCAAGGTACGCCCACTTTAACTCGACAAATCTGCCATTAGAAAGGCATCCACTAGGGGTCAGAGTGAACACGATATAAGTAATTAAGACTGACACATTGCATGGAGCAACCACTGTGGGCGTGTGTGTTTGTCTATTACATTTAGCCTGTGTAATGGCCACTAGTTGTGTTCTTACACACACACACACACACACAACTCCTTTAGGAATTTAAATTTTCTGCCTTGGTCTCTCCTTACCCTGATCTGTGAGTGTGAACGCTGCATGAGCATTGTGTGAAAGTTTGGTTGACGTTTGCTGAAGGTTGCGTGCTGATTTGCTGTTCTGTTCTCTCTTCCTGCGCCCTGTGCTGTGTGTCTGCTCGTTTGTGATTGCTCGTGGTGTTTGTTTGTGGTTGCCTTTCCCTGGTCAGTATTTTTATTTCCAGGAAGTGCTTCCAGTCTTGGCCGCCAAGCATTGCATGATGCAAGCCACTGCAGAGCTCCATCAGTCAGTGCTGGCCAATCAGAAGAAACGATTTGGAGAGGAGATTGCCCGTCTTCAGGTGTGTGTTATGGGAGATGGGGTCCACTCACAGATCCCCAAATAGAAGTTTTTAAGCATCTACTGCCCCCAAGGTCATCATATCAAAATATTAAACTCGCAGAATGCAAATGGATGAATTATTAGAATCTGTTTCACTGTCTTGATTGTGTCTTTTGTTCACTTGTAATAAAAACCATTTCTTCTCTCATTGAGCAGCATGCCACAGAGCTGGTTAAGACTGTGGCGTCGCGCTATGATGAGTATGTGAACGTTAAGGATCTCTCCGATAAGATCAGCCGTGCTCTCACAGCTGCTAAGAAAGACAACGACTTCATCTACCACGATCGTGTACCTGAGGTCAAAGACCTTGAGCACATTGGCAAGGCAACGCTCGTCAAGGCAACTGCCGTTCAAGTACCACTCAGCCAGAAGTTCACAGGTGAGTAAATGACTGGTCAATTACGTACTTCCTGACCCTTACATCACGCTACCAAGAGACGACGTAATGCGATTGTTCATCGTCTACGTAAGCTCGCATTGGAGTTGTGATTTCTGCGACATCAACAAGTGACATTTGAATTTAAAAAAATAATAATAATAATTCTCAATTTTAAGCAGATTAGATTGGATTAGATTGCCTCAGTAACTCTCTCGAACCAGTCCTACAGAATCCTCTATACAATTTGGCTGCTACCATTTCTCATCAGAACTTAAAAACTGCAGGACGGTGCACACCTGTAAATGATAACAGTAGCAGTAACTACACACCCACAAAAAAAAAAAACGAGGAGCAACATCAGTGACTTCTCTCTTGCTAGTGTAAATGCAGGACTACCATGTTAATCATCATTTCTTACCATTTTTCATATATTTGAGCTTTTAACTGTAAATATACTGTTATATAACTGTTTTTATACTGTATTTAAATTCCTTCTGTTTTAGATACAATTCACTGGAAGATATATTCACTGGAATTTGTTTAAAAAAAAACAAAAACAGCAGATTAACACCGTGCATGTCTGTTTTTATTTTTTCAGATCTTTTTGAGAAGATGGTGCCGATGCAAGTGCAGCAGTCTTTGAGCATAGCCAATTCCAGGAGGGCTGATATGATCAACAGACTTGTGGGTAGTCTGAGGGAGGCAACCAACCTCTGTAATGGGTGGGTTTGTGAGATTTAGTTTTTTATCTTTTTGTTTTCGACCTTTTGTCATTGACTGTGGTCAATCAGCCGGGCAACAAAACACTACTTCCCGAATGATCTAAATAAAATAAAAATATTTTTTTTACTTAATTAAATGAGTTGGTCAAGGCTGCAGGACTTTCACGTTTGTGGATTTGGCCCTTGATTTTGTGCAGTAACAGTACATTATCTAATAATACTCCATAGATGAGACAAATTAAGTGCTTCAAATGTGTTCTGTTCTAGGCAAACCATCTTATCCACACGCTGCATACTATTGCTGTGAGCCCAGTGTTCTCAACCAGCTAACCATTATAAATCTATAACCACCTAAGCATAGATTTCTGTGGGTTCTACTGAAATTGGTTTGTTTGGATAACAGTTTAATTATTGCGTTATTGAATTAGTTATTTTTGATTGGTCAGGGTGTTAGCGTCTCTAAACCTGCCAGCCGCGCTAGAGGATCTCTCTGGAGACTCCGTGCCTCAGTCCATCCTGGAGAAGAGTCGTGCTGTAATCCAACAGGGAGGCTTGCACAGCATTGAGCAGCTCATCAAAGACCTACCAGAACTGCTCCAAAGAAACCGAGAAATACTGGACGAGGTAGGTCTGTCTCTCCCTGGTGCTTTATGCCCCTCATGTATTTATGAATTTATATGTTTTTGTTTCATTTTCATAAAAGGAAGTAAAGACCGTAGTCGTATGAGTTTGTAGGGCTGCGTGTATAACAGTGTGTGGACTAGAGGTGTGCGTCAGGACTGGGACTCAACAAAAAAGTTGCGACCGCGGGCAGTTTTTACTCTCCTATGAAGCTTGCGGGATGCAGAGATGGTACCTTTCCAATTACGTTCAGTAAAACTTCATTTGAAAGTCTTAATCCACAAAACAGAGGTACCTGATTTGTGTCCATTTTACACCAGAACCGATGCTGCATGCGCGGCACGCCACAACAACCGCTTTCCATTGTACAGCCGTCGCTGCTCGCGTGTGTCAAGTACACGGGGGCGTGGAGCATTCATTTCTGTGTTTTCATTCACAGGTTTAGTAAATATAACGTGTCGATATCTGTACTGACCGTCACTTTATTATTACCATGCATTGCTACTATGTATGATCACATAAAGTTTGTTAATCCAGTGAGAGTTTCAATCCTACGCTCTGTGGCAGTCGGAACTTTCACAAAGTTCGAATTTAAATTAATATTGCGGGCGGTTACAAACGGACATAACAGCGGGAGCGGGCAGGATTGATCAAAACTCATACGGGAGATTAAAAAAACAGTCCCGTGGATGCCTCCAGTGTGGACCCCGAAAACACAAGTTCAGCTCGGTGGATTTAGTGTTTTTTTTTTCTTTCTTTTTTTTCTCCTTTTGGTCTTAGTCTCTAAAGATATTGGATGATGAGGAGACAACAGACAATGAGCTCAGAGCCAAATTCAGCCAGCGGTGGAACAGAACTCCATCTGGAGACTTGTACAAACCCCTCAGAGCAGGTACACACTCGCACACCAACAACATCTGAGGTGAACTTGGTACAGCTTACTGTACTAACACACACCAGAATAAATCTCATCCATTGAAGGCAAAATATGTATAATGTATTGTATACTGATTTTCATCTGTAATGTTTATCCAAGTTTTAAGAGGACTGGTATTGATCTTACTGATATTTATACTCCACAGCAATGTCTGTCAGTTTGTATAATAATCTTCGTGTGTGTGTGATTTGTAGAGGGTGGAAATTTCCGAAACATTTTGGATAAGGCTCTGCAGGCTGACCAGGTTGTAAAGGAGCGCTATAACGCTCACTGTGAGATGATCGCCCTGCTCTGCAAGCCAGAGAGCGAGTTGTGCTCTGCCATTCCTTCAGCCAACCCCGCCAAGACTCTCCAGGGCAGCGAGGTAAAACACACTTTACTTTTGGTGGATGCTAATAAAATAATGCTTTGTATTGCTTTGCAATCAGTGGTAATTGCAGCTTCTTGACTGATGCTTTTACACAGGGACCCGTTCTCTACTATGCAGAGGCCAGTTTAAGATTTTGTAGGATTGGAGAATCGTGATCATCATAAACTGCTTGCAAACACTGAAATGCCTAATTAATTGCATACCATGAGTTGGATACCACATGCTTCATCTTAATAATACACTTGATGCTGTAATTAAGTGTATTATTTAGATAATGCACTTAATAAGCTTAAGATACTATATCACTTTCATAGTGTATCTGCGTACACTCAGTGTTCATGGAGAGGAACACGTGGACGGCAACATACTTCTTACTTTTGATTTTCATGTGTCTGAAATAGCTGTGCAAAATGAATATTACATGTATACAAAATAGAATTGATAAGCCCTTTGCCCCTGCAGGTGGTAAACGTATTGAAGGCTCAGTTGATCCAGCTTGATGAGATCAAACGGGATCGTGAGGCTCTAGAAGGAGAGATAAAGGCAGTGACCTTTGACATGACGACAAAGTTCCTCACCGCCTTGGCTCAGGACGGAGCCATCAACGAGGAGGCCCTTTCTACTGGAGAACTGGACACACGCTACGGCGCACACACACAGCGCGCCCAGCAGAATCTCCGCGCCCAGGAGAACCTGCTGGCCCAAGTACAGGTACGCACTCTGACAGGAACCTGGGCTTCTCAGACTGACAGCACCTGTACTGTAGGAGCCATTACAATACTGGATTTGCTTTGGTTTGCTCATGTCTGGTTGTTTATCTCAGACATCCCATCAGGAGTTTGCAGCACTCAAGCAGTCCAATGCTGAGGCCAACCACAGAGAGGAGGTGTTGAAGAAACTGGCCTCAGCTCATGATAGCTACATTGAAATCAGCTCCAACCTTAAAGAAGGCACCAAGGTAACACACACACATGCAAATTGTTTCTCTCATGACACTTACAGTAAAGATGGGAGACACACTAGAATATTTTGAGCAGGATTTCTTACATTCCTGATGACTTGCAGGAACAGGTTAGATCTATTTATAGAGTATAGATGTATGAAGGTCAAATGTTGTAAGGCATCTACGCCTGGTGTTTAACAGCTCATTTGCCTGCTCTCTCTGTAATTAAACACTACCAATGGGTAACTACCATATTTTTCTAAAATATGTTCAAATTAGAACAGTTGTGAGGCTGTTTTGCTTTCAAGCCATGGTGTGGATCCATTAAGTGCGTCTCTGCTTGTGATGTATGCTTAATGCTGTTTTTATGACTGATTTTAGTCATACATTTAAAGAAAAAGGCATAACCACCCTAGCTGTAAATAACATCACTGTAGTGACCTCTTCTCCTATTAAACATTCTTTGCATTTCTCTTAAGTGAAAACTGAAATGTCTTGCTGCACAATTTTTTTTTTTTTGCCTTTTTGTTACCTGTTAACACTTGTCCTGTTTTCTGTGTCTTCTCTCTTTCTCCATTCCAAACAGTTCTACAATGATTTAACTGAGATCCTGCTGAAGTTTCAGAATAAGTGTAGTGACATCGTTTTCGCTCGTAAGACCGAGAGGGATGAGCTGCTCAAGTAAGTGTGTGTGTGTGTGTGTCTGTCCCGTGCACTTTTTAATCTAAAATAACCTTTTTTGTTAAGCACAATACAGACCTATTGTGAAAATGTAAATTTTGCTACATTATAGTATGAAAATGTATAAATATAACTCCCTTTAGACAGAACTTAACTGTGATTTGCCTTAGGCTACCTACAAATTATAATTGCTTTGCTCATTAACCAGTCACACTCAAGCACTTATTGAAACGAGACCACACACACCGCTCACAGGGCAGAGAAAAGCTTTTTGATCAACAAATAAGAACTGCGCCTGTCTTAAATAAGACAATCATGCTGGCAAAAACGACTTCCACTGTGCCAACTCGAACTCAACCCCACTATTAAGGCTAATAATCACACACCTTTTCTCTCGCATGAAAGGATAGTCGGGTTAAGTTTTGCTTCTATCTGTTCACGTACATGGCTGGAGGATTGGTGTTTTGACATTTTTAGACTGCTGGTGAAGCATTTTTGCATGTGCTTGGGTTAAATTTCTCACGCATTGATGTTTTATTGACAGGGAGTTGCAGCAGAGTATTGCTCGTGAGCCGAGCGCTCCTTCCTTTAACGTCCCAGCTTACCAGTCCAACAACTCTGCACTGGCTGCAGGAGGCCCCACTCCCGCTCCCCGGACTGTGTTTGTGAGTTTCCAATCAGAACAGCCATCCAATCAGATGTCTAATCAAATGATTGTCTTCTCTGGTTCTGATGTGTGACTGTGTTTAACAGCCAGTGCAGCCTCAGGCTAAACCCCTGCCTCCAGCAAGACCACCACCACCCAACTTCATCCCACAGGCCGCCAGTAGCAGCACCACCAACTCAGCGCCTGACAGCCAAGCCCCGCTTCCTGGCAGCTCTAACCCCCCACCCATGGCACCACCCACTGCACCCTCACAGGCTCAAGGACCACCCTACCCCACTTATCAGGGTTATCCAGGGTATACATTCTCTCTCTGTCTCGTATACAAACACACACACACGGCTTAATTACTAAAGCCTGTTTGTTTGTTCATAACTGGTGTGCTACAACCTGTTCTCTGAAATAGTAAAACACAATCATGCCTACATTACATAGTCAGAACAGAATGTGAAGAACTGCACTGTTCATGGAAACGATCCACCCGTCAAACAGCTGACCTTTTTACTACACAAAATGTCTCTCACATTTGCTGTTTCCATTACACTTTAAAGTACCCCTGAACTCCGTATCGTGATGTTTAAACGGTTAACTCTTCTTGCTAATTTTGATTGTATAGATTGATGTTTGGGTCAAAAGTCTAATTTTTCCATTTAAAACAGAGACTTTCTTAGTTCTTTAGTAAAAAAAAAATAAAAAAACTGGTTCAGAGAGAGTTGTGCATGAGCTTGGTGATCTCATGAAATAGGTCCAAAGCCATGGAGCCTATCGCATCCGATTATAAGAGGATGACGAAGTAGCCGGTAACTTTTAACCACAGATGTTAACTAGCTAACTTGGTTAATGTTAGTGATGAACAAATTATTATTATGGTATATTTTCCAAATTGCGTATTTATGTATATTCATAGATGCTTATATTTTTAATGAAAGTTGTGGAGATGCTACGAGGCATTTTTAGTAGGTTCTTGGGCATTAAAACATAGTAAACAATTTATTATTCCACGTAGTTTATTTTAATGGTTTAAAATTACATTAATTAATCAGTCCTAATCTGACTTGTAATAAAATGCACATAACATACAATGTCTCTCTCTGTGTCTCTCTTTCTTTCTCCCTCAGGTTTTATCAGATGCCGTATAACCCCTATGGATACGGCTATGGCGGCATGCACTACACGCCCTATCAGGCCCAGGGGCAGGCTGGTTACCCTGGAGGTGCTCCTGTCCAGCAGCCTTACCCTTATCCTCAACAGCCACCCCAGCAACAGCCCTACTACCCCCAGCAGTAGGCAGCATTTACCCCGAGCCTACAGCCCCAGCTACAGCCATGCTGCCCCCTCTATACTAACACGCCTTCCTCTTACACTTAATCTCTAACACCCCCACTCCTCCTCTCTCTCTATAACACCTGACTTCCTGTGGGCAGAGATTTGAACACTAGAAGGACCAATGGGATTTGCCCTGAATACCCACGCCCACTTAGAGAGATGCTCTGCTCTGGTTTTGATCTCTCTGTGATTTTTTTTTTTTGTTTGATTTTTTATTTTAATTTTTTTCTCCCACTCATACCCAAAGTCAAGCTGCTGGCTGCCTGTCTGCCGCTGCTTATATCTTATTTTTGTAACGAATATTGAATAGAAATACTCTAATGCAGGTTATGTAGATGTTTTCTTACCCAGGTGATGATGATGATGATGATGATAATCGTTAAGAGAAGAGAAATTTATTGTAACCGTACCTCTCTGTTCATCCTACAATCAGCACTTTAGGAATGGAACAGTTTAACTGACTTGTGAATAACACCGTGCACTTGTCACTCAAAAACTTTCACTTTTTTGTTTCTCTTTTGTTCTTATGTAATTAAAACCCGTCTGATGCTAAAAGACTGTTTGTTCTCTCTGTAAGTCTCACTCTGGTACAGAGATGTTTGTGTCTTTTTCTGCACTACTATGTTAAAGCTGTGTGTATGGGAATAGAGCAATGCTGGAATAGGTATGTTTTTTAGGGAGTATGTAAATTTTTTTCTTTCTTTTTTTTTTTATAGCACATTAAATTACAGAAGCATGAAGAAATGAGATTCACTGCTGTAGCCAAGTTTTTATTTTTTGTATTCATACTAGACCTTATTGAGTACGGCATGTTGTACAGCATCGACATGTTCTTGTGGAAGACGATGGCTGGAGTTTAGTTCACAATTAAATGGTAGAAGTCCCGTTTAAAGGTGGGGTCAATAGTTTTTAAGCCAGAACAAGTTTTTCCTCACATTCCAGCAGCTGTCAATAAAATATCAACCTAGAGGAAAGGGTGTAAATGTAAGCATTTGGAACGGTCCCTAAGACTTTAGCACATTCCTGGATGTGCCTGTCATTACTCAATTGCTTGTGCAGAGGCATTGCGATGATCAGTAAAACTTTGGTCATTTTCCATTGGAAGATGAATAATTTTCAGAGTAATTTAGTCAGTCCCTTCACCAAAACAGAAACTGCTCAAGATCTCAAATATGAATGATGTACCATGTTGAAACAGTAGACCCTTACTGAATGATGTGTAGGTAGGCCATTAGGTCATCAATCGTACTCGTTTAATGAGCCATTTTATGATTTTTGTTTCACCTAAATTGTAATCCTAATCCTGCTCAATGACAAATTAGTGGCGAAAGACACTTTAAGACTCTAGTTTTATATAAATAATTTTTTCTTTATTAGTGACTGTCCACTTTTTTGCCCTCTGCTGTCAACAAACCCCTCTACTGTGGTCCTAGCTAATAATCGCAAGGGGTTTTGGGTAAGAGACCGCTGCTGAGTCCTCATCGATGGTTGTTTTGCCAAAGGGTGCATTAATAGCACATACAGGGCACTTAGTAGCACTTTTCTGAACCCCAAAATGAGAAATGGGACACCCTATGGTCTTGTAGATACCACGGGAATGTGCAAACAAGGATCGCAGGGCCTCAACTGCGCTATTTGGGACACGGCGTCTGTGTTGCGCCCAAGGCTCTGTAAACTGGAGGAAAAACAAATGATGTGGACCACCAACGTCCAACCAATCAAGGCGAGGAGGCGTCTCTATTTGCCTGTCAATTAACTAACCTCCCCCTCTAGCACTAGTATTCAGGTGTTCCAACCTGTTCAAAACACAAAAATGCAAACAGAAGCCCGAAATGAAAAAAAACTAGCCAGATTTATTGCATGGTGATATTGCAAATCAGTTTTTCTAAGGTATAGAAACTCTATTAAACATTACAAACTGTACCTTTAATTATATAATTTTCAGATGTACTATAAGATATACAGTGGGGTTCAAAAGTCTGAAACCAATAAAGAAAATGTTTCTATTTTGCGTTTTTTTCTAATTTAATACAAACATTTTCATTCCAAATTATATTATCAACATAACAATTTGAGTGAAAAGTAGAATCTTTGAAATATTTATATGAATTTCAGAATTTCTTAGTATTTGGTATGTCCCCCTTTTGCTTTAATGACCGTGTGCACTCAAGCTGGCATGGACTCCACAACCTTGTGCAAAACCTGATGATCTGTTATCCCATCAGGATTTGAGAATGTTCCAAAGAGTATATTATGATGTTACTGAATGCTTGGCCTTCAAGTGCCCCATAAATGTTCAATGGGGTTGAAGTTAGGTGACTGTGGAGGAAAGTCCATGACAGTCAGCACTCCTTGCTCTTTGGTCTTCAAGTAGTTCTTGCAAAGCTTTGAGGTATGTTTTGGGCCACTATCCTTCTGCAGTATGAATTCTTCACAAAGATCCAAACCAGAGGGCATAGCATGTCTCTGAAGAATGGATTGTTACTTTTCCTTTTGTCAGGGTATCATTGATTTGGTGCAGGTGTCCAACTCCAGAGTAGGCAAAACACCCCCAGACTTGAATATTCCCACCACCATGTTTCACTGTTTTGATCCACTGTGGTATCCATCTCTCTTCTGTTCTCCTTACATAAACCCTTCTGTTACTGCCAGAAATCTGAAACTTGGATTCATCAGTCAATAGGACATTTTTCCAGTGATCCACTGTGAAATGTTTGTATGTCTTAGCCCATGCCAAGCGTTTGGTCTTGTTTCTCTTCCTGAGAAGTGGTTTAGAGACGCTACTCGTCCTTTGAGACCACCACTAGCTAGCCTTCTTTTGACACTACTTTTGTTGATTGCAGTTCTTTGTTCAGCACATTCTGTATCTGTGATGAAGTTGCTGTTCTCTCTCTGTGAACAAAGCTTTATGTATTGCTCTTCTGATGGTGTGATCACTTTTGCTCTGCCTGATCATGCTTTGGATACGACTCCAGTTTCAGCAAAGCGTTTTTAGAGTGCCGTACAGGGGCAATGAAATTTTTTTTTTAAATCCCCGATTTTCAATGTGGTCTCAGACTTTTGGACCCCACTGTATATTCTTTTGAGAGGACAGTCCACCGATTAGACATTCGAGAAGTCATTCACAGCTAAACAGTGGAACTTAAGATGCATCACATGCTTTTTGTTTTGTCAAAGAATTTAATATATCATATTCATATTCCAAATTTATTTACCTGGGTAATGGCAGATATTAAAGTAAAAAAAATCCTTGTAACTGAAACTGCATTGGGGGCATTGAGCAAATATATAATAATAGATAATAAATAAATATACAGAGTTTCTATTGCTGCAATGCCCTTCTGTCCGTGTTGTGCTGCTCCGGTTTACATCAGTCAGGCATCCCACAACCCCACAGCCGACTTTCCACTAATATGATTTCAGTCCTGTGTGTTCTTATTGGCTAAAAGCGGTAGAAACCATAAGGCATAACGGGTAAAGGAGTGTATCAGGACTGAATCAGTACTGTGTTGATTAACAGATGGCAACAATTAACACTGTGTTAGGTGCGTACATGTGTTACCGTCTGAATGAACAAATGAAGCAAACCGTGTGCCAACAGGAGATTCAGAAAGCTCTCCGTTTCATATGAGGATTTCTAACACAGCTAAACACTAGACCTGTTTCAAATAACTTGCAGCTGTGAGTAAACTGTCTTGGAAGCAAATGATGTTGATTCGGTGAAGAATGTTGAATATTCAGTGTGTGTTTTTCCTGCTACATCAGCATCCATAAGCTGCGTGAGACGGTGTCGTGTGAGCACAGTGATCTGAAGCAGCGCGAGCTGGAAAACATGCCCAAAGCTTCACACGGCTACGGGGGGAAGTTTGGAGTTCAAGAGGACCGAATGGACAAGGTGAGATACGTTTGTGTCTTTTCACTACCCTTTTTTTTTTTCTTACTTGCTCTCTCCCATTTCCTCATTCTTTCTCTAGAATCGCTTTCCAGTCTCCTTAGTGGCACAATTGTCTCAGGTTTCGTCTGATCGTTCGTTGCCTTCTGTTGATTTGAAGGAGTAAGAAAGTTAAAATAAAAATAATAGCAGGGTGGCAATTGGATATGACTAAAAATCCCAAAATTGTAACAAATAAAAGGTTTCGAGTCCCATTTGGAGCGGTTCTCTAATTCATTCTAGAATTAATTCTGTTGTCTGTTCTAACATTATTACTGTCTAGACAAGCAAGCCTCAGTAATGTAGAGGAAAACAGGACAGTTACAGTAAACACATTACAGGCTCTATATAGAAATGAAGTGTGTATGGGTATGATGCATTTCCAGAAACCATCCAACCCAATACGAGGGTTATCAGTACATCACAGTATCTGCTCACAGCTTTCAGTTTCAATTTTCAAAAAGCACAACATTAAATGCCATAAAACACTGCAGCAGCAGTGTGAGGGTTTCGTTACGCGATGAGGGAAACCGCTAGAATAGTTTAAAGCGGACTTGTTAATAGGATTCTTCTCAGTCTTCAGTAGTTTATTACAACAATGTCGAAACATCATCATTACCCATGTGTTCCATTTAGATGAAGGCTGCCTAGGTAGGCAGCATTTCTGTGCAGTGTTTGTGCTCCAGAGATAAAGTCTGTCCCATTCGGAAGACAGCGTAAGGACAGCCGTCTTCTGAGGCTCCTTATTTTGGACATATTTGAAGTAGCACCACATGTGCCCTTTTTTGAGAAGGCAATCCCACAATTCTGTTCTGTCATGGTGTCACTGAGATATTGTCACACCCCTAATGGAAATGAATGTATAAAATAAATAAAGAGTAAAGCAGGGTCAGGCTGGCTTGGCTGTAAATGGCTGCTGATGTGAGTTTTCTCTCCCCCTCTCTATGAAGCGTGTTCTATCAGCAGGGTTCTGGCTCACTTCCTCACTGTTTAGTTACTAATGAGAGGAACCAAGGGGAGAATAGAAGTCGCCATGGGGCTGATGTGTATGAAAAGACCCACGCGCACACACTCGCAGTATGGCACTGGGAGATCAGATGAGTGTGAATGTGCTGACACATAGCGAGTCAGAGTGAAAAACCAGGCTTTACCAGTGACCGCATATACAGTGAGCAACATGACTCCACTGATTCCAGTTGTGCCGTTATGAAGCCAAAAGTTGGCCTTATTGAAAATCGCCATCTTGTTCACGTTTGGACAGTAGATGAAAATTTGAGTGAGAGTCTGAGCAGTGGAGACAGGAGGTGGGGCAGTGTGTCCCCCTAATGTCCGCCCATATTCGGACACGCCCCTCTTTATGTCGGTGGCATGCACGCTGACTGAATATAGTTACACTTACTAACGGAGAAGCACAGGGGCATGCAGCATGCCATCTTCTGAAATGATGATGTGAACACCACAAAAGAGGTTAATTGAGGTTAATTATTAGAGGTTAATTGAAATTCTATCCCGTGTAGAGAAGTTGGGATGTTTTGCGAGTCAGCCTCTAGAGGCGACAGACATTTTGGTTTCACTTTTCAACTGCTGTCACTTTGTCCAGTGTATATATACATTCACTGGGCTTTACTCATCAATACACACACTTAACACCACTGGTCTGAAACTCGCTGTCTACCACGGTTGCAATGAATAGTCGACAAAATCAACAAAGTGTTAATCTATCAAAATTGCTCTCTAATGCAAAAAAGGCTCATTTTATTTTTGGCCAGAATACAACACACTACAGGAAGCGCTGTGGTTCATGACACACACATGCACGACAGGAATGATTTAGTATTGTTATGTATTGGCTACAACTTTAAAAAAAAATCTAAATAAAACCTTGAATCTGAGCTTCCCAGCAGCAAGAATTTATTACATTAGAGCTTATTTAGCAACTCCCTTAAAAAGGCCTCTAGCGTAAATCAGGAAGTCGTTTAAATGTTGTAATGTGACTCGCTTCCCGCAGCTCTTGTTTACAGGTTGAATGTTTTAGTTTTTATTATTGGGGACTGCACAACAATCGCTGCTTTCCAAGGAAAGGTAAATGTGATGAAGACAAAGCTTCAAACTTGAAGCTTTTTGTGCCAATTTTTTATTGATTAAATGTAATTTATACCACAGCGCTGTCGAATTCATTTTCTAAAACTGCACGGCTCTGACGTTAGTGCCGGCTACAAGGAACATCACAGGTTTATATTAATGCGCTCGTTCTAATACGTTATCGTTTCTATAGTAACTAATTCGCGGGGACTTGTATGGCGGATGCTCACAGAATTTAAGCCTACCAATAAACGGATTAAAAAAGTGTTATTTAACAAAGAAGACCCTATAATCATTGCTGTGATGAAGGTTTATTTAATATTTATGGAAGGAGACTCCGGTGTTTTTTCCGCTGGGAGTAAGTCGTAACATGAAAATCTGTATTTTTGTCTTATTAACTTTGAGCGAGAAAAACGAAAGGCTGGTGAGGGAATGACTGTTCATAGCTGTTATAACAATTAACTTATTTCGCGGACATTCCACAACATTAAATGTAACTATAAAGTGATCAAAAGTACGACGTGTCTTTCTTTAAAAAAATAAAAATGTGTAACCGTTGGCAAATTGCTGTGGCATTACTTGTTAAATAGAGCTAGGAGAAAATCAAAAAATTTTGGCAAAAAAATCATTTGTCTTATCAACGCTATTTCTCAAAATATGATCAACAGTTTCATTGCTGCCAATTAGGGCAAGCCTGGGGGAATAAACAATTGTGATTCGTTAGATGCAGCAACCAATAAAAAGCACGAAGTTGAAAATTAACATTTGGTCAAGAATAACAGCAAGATTCCAGCTAGCGGGAGAGGTTAAGTATCTGAATAAGCTTGTGCTGATATTCGGTTAAACAATATATTGTGATATTCAACACACACAATAATGCTATCGAGGACACTTCACAATACTGCCACTAACTCTGCCTTACATTTGGGAGAGGTCGCCTAAGTAGATAAAGTTTGTCTCCTTCCGAAGGCTGCATAAGGACAGCTGTCTTTGCCACAAATTTGAAGGAGAATAGTGTGTGGTGTTCTTGCCCCACAATTCTGCGATTTATATTAGAGTAACATAATATTTTAATTGAAAAACATGGCAGAAAGGTACAGCAGTCTCTTTTTAAAATACAGTATCGTGATATCGTAAACTGTGATTAAAATGTTGGGTGATTTTGGGGAATGAAAATTCAACCATAAATATTACCATAACATTTGTGTTTTTGTTTTTTTGCTGCAGTCAGCTGTGGGTCACGAGTATCAGAGTAAACTGTCAAAGCACTGCTCACAGACGGACACGTCTAAAGGCTTTGGGGGGAAATTTGGAGTTCAGACTGACCGCGTTGACCAGGTACCGCTTTACTTCTGAACCTTTACATTTATTTTATCTCAATATTGAAATTTATTTAATTTATTCATCTTTATTTTTATTTATTTAGAAATAACATTTTAATGTATTTTAAAATAATTTTAAAAGGACAATATATTTATAAACATTAAAATGTATTGTCATTTTATGTTCTGTTTAATTTTTCTTTTCATATTTAAAAGAAAAAGCAATTTAAAATTTTTTAAATATTTAATATATTTTTCAAAGGCATTTTGATATTAAAAAGGATAATTTTTTATTTATTTAAAAAAGACAGATCATACACTGGCATTCAAAAGTTTGGAATCTCTGCTCAAAAATTTGGAATCAATGTTTTCAGTGATATAAATCATATATCTGTGATTCATTTCATTTTGTTTCAGATCCATCTATAAAATGGTTGTAATATGATTCTAGTGTTATGAACTTTAGGTTTCAAATCATTTATAGGAAGCTGTAAAACATTGTGTCCAGAATGATGACTCTGAAAATTTTATAGCATCAAGAGTGATGTTAATATAAAAATTCATATCCAGAATGCCTCATTCTTTTTGAAAGTGGTGATCAAATCTTGAAGTGAATACTTAATTAATATACTGAAATTATCTACAGTGCATACAGAAAGTTTTCAGACCCTTTCAAGTTTTCCACATTTTGGTATGTTTCAGACTCATCTTAAAATGGATTCAACTCATTTTGTATCACATCAATCTACACACAATACTCCTCAATGACAAAGCAAAAACAGGTTTTTGGAATGTTTTATAAATTTATTAAAAATAAAAAAATAAAAATATCCCATTTACATAAGTATTCAGCCCCTTCACTTAGTACTTGGTTAAAACACATTTGGCAGCAATGCCAGCCTCGAGTCTTCTTGGGAATGATCCTACAACCTTGGCACTTCTTTCTTTTGGAAGTTTCTCCCATTCTTCTTGGCAGCATCGTTCAAGCTCAGCCAGGTTGGATGGGGAGCGTCGGTGTACAGCCATTTTCAGGTCTTTCCAGAGATGCTCTATTGGGTTCATGTCCAGATTCTGGAGCCACTCCTGTATATACTTTGGGTCGTTGTCTTGTTGAAATGTAAACCTTCGCGCCAGCCTGAGCTCTTGGGCACTCTGGAAAAGGTTTTCACCCAGAATTTCTCTATATTTTTTTGCATCCATCTTTCCCTCTATCCTGACTAGTCTCCCAGTCCTTGTCACAGAAAAACATCCCCACAGCATGATCCTGCCACCACCATGTTTGACTGTAGGGATGATATTAATGAGGTGATGCTCAGTGCCTGGTTTCCTCCATACACACGGCTGGGAGTTGTGGCCAAATAGGTCAATCTTCGTTTCATCAGACCAGAGGATCTTGCTTCTCATGGTCCGAGAGTCGTTCAGGTGCCTTTTGGCAAATCCAAGCAGGCTCTAATGTGCTTTAAGTGAGGAATGGCTTCCGTCTGGCCCCTCTACCATAATGTCCTGATTGGTGGAGTGCTGCACTGATGGTTGTCCTTCTGTAAGGTTCTCCCATCTCCACAAAGGAACTCTGGATCTCATTCATAGTGACCACTGTGTTCTTGGTTACCTGTCTGACCAAGGCCCTTCGTCCCCAATAACTCAGTTTGGCTGGGCGGCCAGATCTAGGAAGACTGTTGGTGGTTCCAAACTTCCATTTGAGAATGATGGAGGCTACCATGCTCTTGGGCACTTTCAATGCTGCAGAAATGTTCTTGTATCCTTCCACAGATCTGTGCCGTGACACAATCCTGTCTTGCAGGTCTACGGACAATTCTCTCGACCTCATGGCTTAGTTTTCACTCTAACATACACCATCAACTGTGAGACCTTATATAGACAGGTGTGTGCCTTTCCTAATTCTGTCCAGTCAATTCAATTAGGCACAGGTGAACTCCAAGCATTTCAAGGACCATTGATAGAAGTAGGATGCACCAGAGCTCAATTGCAATTTTTATAATAAAGGGTCTGAATACTTATGTACATGGAATATTTCAGTCTTTTATTTTTAATAAATTTACAAAACATTCCAAAATCCTGTTTTTGCTTTGTCATTGTGGAGTATTCTGTGTAGATTGATGAGAAAAAAAAAGATGAATCCATTTTAAGATGAGTCTGAAACATACCAAAATGTGGAAAACTTGAATTGTGTATTTTATATTATGTATTTATTTACTAATACATACTACATTTACCTATATTTACATTTACTTATTTATTAATACATACTACATTTACAAGTATTTTTTATTAATACATGCTACATTTACATGTATTTATTGAAGCAAATGCTTTTTATCCAAAGTGACTTACAAGCAGGGGTTATCTGTTTCTATGTTATGGGCTTAGTTTAACTAACTACAACTGGGGAACCAGACCTTAAGCTTTTCCTTGTTTTCTGATTTTTTATTTTTTTTGGCAAAGATAATGTACATGATACAGTAAAGCCTGTAAACTAGTGAAATTAACACATTTTGCTTTAATGATCACATGTATAAACACAACAGTTAACAATTGCCTTGACTGAAGAAAATACATTTTACGGTAACACCTCAGTATAGGGGGTAACATTTTAGACAGTAATTATTTGGCAAAATTAACAGCTTATTTTTGCTTTATTTAGTTTTTACATTTTCTAACTACTATTTCTGTGCAGGCTAATTAATGATTAGTAAAATTATTATAACACTAATTGTGCTCTCAATACACTTGTAACGATCGGGTTCGGGGGTGCGGACACAAGCGCGAGGCTTCGCTTCTTGGTTCTAACC
>JAOUQW010000027.1:9010704-9023185 GCA_028565825.1 Olivaichthys viedmensis
AAATGATGGATATTTGGAAAATGTCCCGAAAAAGAATGTGCTGGGAAAAAAAGGGGATTTGTAAAAAAAAAAAGAAAAGAAAGAAAAAGATTCACACTGAAATAGGTGAGTGGACGCAAAAAGTTAGAGAACCCCTGGTCTGGTATTAGTCTTACCTGTTTGGATGGACAGGGTCTTATGGTGAAGGTGCAGGAAGTGATGCCTGGGAAAACGCTGATAATAAGGATTATTATTATTATTAGTGACTCTTTACGCAATTGGCTTTGATTCATTAGCCTATGTGTAGGCCTGAATATTTATTATTGGCTTATAAAAGTTAGTGAAGTTCTTTTGCGTGACTGGGTCGTCTTGTGTCCGTTTAAAAAAAAAAAAGAAAAGAAGAAGCTCGCAGGCCGGTCCTTTGGGTTTCTTTTTAGAAAGTGCAGCTGCTCGGCTCGTTGTGCGTCACGGTGACGCTCCGGACAAATATAGCGCGCGCCGGCCATCACCCGGAATGCGACCCCATCCCATTCAAATCCACCGGGCACAGCGTTCCCGGACCCCCACTTCCCCACCCACCCCCGCGATGGGGCATACTTCAAACACACCGTTACGTGTCTATACGTATGCATGCTCTATTCCCTGCGATCACAGAGTTGCTCGGTAATCATATCTTTCTCAACATCTCTTCGACAACCGGCACCGAGTTTTGCGGGCTGTGGCACCTGCTCACTTCCCAAATAAGATCCTGCTCTTGTTGACAAGAGAGGCTAGAGAGTGTGAGTGTGTGTGTGTGTGTGTGTGTGTGTGTTATGAGATATCAAACTGAAGACATAACAGTGGAGGTCAGACACATTCTCCACATGACTTCCTAGTAACTCTGATATGCTCTGGTTTATAACAGACTATTTGCATGAGTTGGCCGCACAAAGTGCTCATTTCTAACATTAAAGAAGAATCCCACTTGGTTTCTTTTTCATGTTCATGCCACTGATATGGTGAGGGACAAAGTGCTCACACATGCTACTGGATTTTTAATATGAAACATCTAATATGCTGCGTTTTTAGATGACTCGTTGCAAGGAGTGTATTAGGTCAAACCACAGCAGAGTCTGAAGCTCAAAAAGAGTGTTCATTGCACAAGAGGCAGTTAAGACAAATTTGAGACAATAATTGATTGAGATGATGCCAGAGGAGTGTTAAAGGGGTTTTTATTTATTTATCTGGGTTTCCAACAGGAGTCCGCAGATCCCCAGGGTTCTCTGGATCAGAATGAGTTGAAAACCCCTGAATTGTTTATTTCAGGCATTTTTGTATTATTCTTGAGTGTCTATGAAACACACCCCTTTCTCTGCCCCTCCAACTCTGAGCTTGTTTTCACTAAGATCGTCAACTAGTCCACTGTGGCAGTGGCTCAGTGGTTAGGGCACTGGGCTACTGATCAGAAGGTTGTGGGTTCAAGCTTCAGCACTGCCCAGCTGCCACTGTTGGGCCCTTGAGCAAGGCCTTTAACCCTCCCCACGCCAGGAGTGCTGTATCATAGCTGACCCTGCGCTCTGATCTCAGCTTACTAACAAGCTAGGATATGTGATGAAAAGGATTTCACGGTACAGTGAAATACTGTACATGTGGGAATAAGGCAATCTGTCTAGTCATTAATGTTCATAGCAGACCTGCAATGTTCATTAATATTTATTCTTTAACTTGCGCAAGTTCCAAGTTCCATGTTTTGTTTCGGCTGGCCGAAATAAAAACATAAGTAAGAAAAGGAGAAAAATGTTCAATTGTGAGGGCAGCAAGAAGTTTCAGATGTCTTCTTTGAAATCAGCCAAGTTCTGCAACATGTTGCTGTTCCATACCTGAGCAGGAAAATGCTGATTCATTATTTAATGTAACGACGTACTGGCCTGTGTTCTCAGTGCTATGCTAAAAGAAATGTGCTGTGCACACCCGAGTATATGGACTCTGGAGAGCAGTTGGAGGATCGCCGTAAACAATTGTTATCCATTGGTTATGGAGAGTTTTGTCTTTGGCACTGTATGATTGATTGATTGCAACCATGGGAAAATTATTGAAATTAATCTCTTGTATGACAGAGATAAAGTCTGTGGTTCTGAACAGTTTGTGAAAATAAGGCGGGTTTTTTTGTCACCACTGAACTGAGCAACCGCAATGTACAGAGTTTACATTTTCTCAGTGTTGCTGCAGCTTCTTATAGCCCAAATCACAGGAATACGCTGAAAATGTGAAATGATATATATATTTTTTAATGTCTCTAAACTTAATTACAACATTATTAAAGTGATTCATGTGATAAACCTGTTTGAGTCTCGATTGGCTCTGAATGACCTTTTATTTCAAAGCACCACACTATCCCAGATGTCTCTTTCACACAGCCCCACTGAAGGAAGGACGGAATCCATCCATTCGTCTACTCACCAAGGAGAGTTAACAGGAACAGCTGATGTGCTCGAGTTCAACAGCCAGTTATGGGATAAATCACTCTTAACTTTTACATCCTGCAAACCACCGAGTGTCAAGATGTCTGACGTTGAAACTGAAGAGAAAAAGATACTCCCAGAATCCATCACGAACAGGGGGACGCCACCCACATGCTGCACCGTGGAAACAAAGGCGAAGGATTGGTATGGCAGCAGCTCGGTGGAGGAGCAGGTAAGGAGAACTTTCTCTGTTCTGATTATCCAATGTTGTCTCTTATAGACTGGCTTTCCTCTTCCTCCTCTACTGCTACTTTTCTCCTCGTCTTCTCACCATTCGTTCATTCTTCTTCTCTTCTCCTGAACAGCAGAAGACAGATGCTCACCAAGGACAGCTTAAAAGGAACCAGAAGGTAGGGGCGACACTGTGTGTACCATCCCAAAACCAAGACTAATTCCAGAGACTTTGCATTACAGAGCTGCCCAAAAAAAGTCAATTGCTAGAACAGTTTCAAGGTTTACTAACTCCCAACCTACCTTATACAGCTCTTCAGTTAATTATTAAGTCCTTCACGATTTGGCTCAGGTGTGTTTAGAGTTAGGAAACCTTAAAACTGTGCAGGGCAATGGGGCTGTAGGACCAGAGTTGAGAAACCCTGTTCGAAATTTCTGTTAACGCTCAATGTTCCCTTCAGACAGTGCTGAGATCTTGAAACCAAAGCACTGCACAGTTTAGTTGTTTAACCCTGTTCCACTTCAGTTTTGTGATGAATAGATCAGTTGAATTACTGAATATTAAACTGTACAGGGTTGTGTCTGGGACTGGACATGGAGAAAACTGATGTAGAAAGCTGAATGGGTACCGTGATAATATTGCATGTATACATAAGCATAAGACCAGAACTAAAGCAGTAACGTGCTTTCTTTTTCGTAACATGCAGCATGTCTGTCTGAAAATACATGTCTGCAAGTGTATTTGTCAAGGAAAAGTGTGCATTGTGAGCTGATTAGTCATTGTAGGTTTTGCTTCAGGCCAAAGGGAAACTTATCAGAAGTGCAGCTGTGTGTGACGAAGCTTCACCCACAGAATCAAGCAGGAAGGTAAGAGCAAACACACAATATCTCCATCACTAACTCTAGCTTTGAGGTTAAATAGGGGTCTTGCAGGTGTAGGGCCCTGACACACCAAGCAGGCGGCGACTGATGATTGACTCATGTCTTCTGTAAAAAGTTGCACTCGAACAAACCACAAAGACAGCAGACAGCCGAAATGCTAACAAGTTCTGTGCTTGCCTGAAAGGAAATAACTCTCCACACCAGCATGTGGTGGCAGTAGTCTGTATTGGTAATCAAAAAAGAAAACTGTATCCCAAAAAAGTCTGGGTACCAAATCGCATACTATTGTTCTAAATAGTATGTCAAAATAGTATGCCACCTACCATTATCAGTATCTATAGTGACATACTAATTTTGACATATTATTCAGCGCTGTAGCTACTATTGCCTAACTACCATTTACACGTTGCTGTAAATTTGTTCATTTTCGTTCACCTGCGTCCAATGTTGATTCAACATGCTCGATTGGTGCTGACAAGGGCCAACTAGAGCCAACATTACGGGACACACCAAGACAACTGAGGCAGTGGTGGCTCAGTGGTTAGGGCACTGGGCTACTGATCAGAAGGTTGTGGTTTCAAACCTCAGCTCAGCTCTGCCAAGCTGCCACTGTTGGGCCCTTAACCCTCCCTGCTCCAGGGGTGCTGTATCATGGCTGACCCTGTGCTCTGACTTCAGCTTACCGATATGTGAAGAATCAATTTCACTGTACTGTACTGTATATGTATATGTATATGTGACAATAAAGGAGCATTCTATTCTATTCTAGCTGCCGGATGTGGTCAAGTGTCAATGGACAGACACAATCTAATTTCTCAACTTCTGCTCATCTGCTGTAGCCAACTATGTCTCTATGGCCAGGCAGCGCGACTGAATTGTGAGGAGATCATTTAAACTAATTTACAGCGGCGTGTAAAGGATAGCTAAGCAAAAGTAGCACATTTATTTGGACATGCACAATCGACACGCCGAATGAACGCAGGATTCGCTCGGCAGTCGTCTTGCGTACGAGTAGTTAAAAGCAAGTATAACTCTATGGCCAGACTGAGTGACAGGACTGACTGTGTGGTTGTGTCCTGTAGGCACCTGAGCGTGAAGGTTCACCGACAGCCAATGGTGAGTGTGAAGAAGAGCAACAGGAGAAATGCAAGGAAGGCAGCACAGCAAAAAAAACAAGCTTATCCAAAGGTCATTATTGTGTGTGTGTGTGTGTGTGTGTGTGTCCGCACCCAGAGTGATCATTTATGTGGATTTGAGTGTCTGGAATTGAATGGTGTCACATGAGTGGAAGTGAATTGTATTTGAATGTGTTTCAGAACCAAGTCTGGAATACACCGACTCAACAGGCATTGATCTTGAAGAGTTTCTTATCACTACTCTAAAGAGCAGTCCCAGGTATTGTGTGTGTGTGTGTGTGTGTGTCTGTGTCTGTGTCTGTGTCTGTGTGTAATATAATGCATACATAACAGTTATGACCTTGTGGGGATTTTTCTTCCCATAAAGAAAAGTGCATTCTTTTTTACCATATTATGCAGTATTCTTAAAATCGTATTTTTGAAATAAAATACTAATGCTAAAAGAGCCAAAACATTTCCTTGTGAGTACTGAGGTGAAGATTATGGTTAGGGTTAGATATAGGCATCGTATTATTTATCTACCGTGGTAAACAAGTCCTGTTATTTCGCTCTGACCTGCAGAGACAGATTAATGCTGCTGAAACTGGAGCAAGACATGACTGACTTTATGACCGACAACTGGTAAGACTGTATGTGTGTGTGTGTGTGTGTGTGTGTGTGTGATACCATTTAATAGAGAAAATATATTAATTTTAAAACCTGCTCTTTTTCTTGCAGCTCCTATAAGAAGTTTCCTCAGATGTCTTCCTATCACAGGATGCTGGTTCACAGAGTTGCAGCGTATTTTGGGCTGGAACACAACGTGGATCACAGTGGAAAAGCTGTCATCATCAACAAAACCAGCAACTCCAGGATGTATGTTTTACTGGACTTGTTTGACAGTTTATTTAAGTGTAAGTGCGAGTGTGTGTAATGATGTGTTTTTGTTTTCAGACCAGAGCAGCGGTTTGCTGAACATGTCCAGGAAGACAGAACTGAAGAAAGAAGGTCCATACTAAAGAGAGACAACAGCCAGGAGAAAGAGGACAGTCAGGTACACACACACACACACACACACACACACACACATACTGTATGTTCTTCATCAATACTAATTACATTAGTACAGAACCTTACAGGGTTTCAGTATGGTTTTGTGAGAGGCGTGATACACCATGTCGACGTACAAAAACTAGTTCCAACCAAGGCCGACTGATGATCGCCTCCCGTTCTGCACCTGCGTGAAAGGATATAATAGGCTTTAATACCAGAAGGTGGCAGTAGTCTGTATTTGTGATCAAAAAAAGAAAGCCAGAAGACCCAGTATCGACGAAAATAATCTGTGTTCCAAATCGCACACCACTGTACTAAATAATATGTCAGAACAGTACAACACCTACTCATACATTGTCAAGGGTTAAGGGTTCTTGCTTCCTAAAAGGGTTCTACTTCGAACCTTTTGTTAAACCTCAACTATGGGGAAACCCTCTGTTGTAGGGTTCTACATAGAACCTTTTAAGGTTCCCCCAGAGGGGCAAACCCTTTAGGATTCTAGATTTAGCCTTTCTTTCTAAGAGTATAACATTACCCATAGTGGTGTACTATTTTGCCACACTATTGACTGTGGTAGTATGCGGTTAGGGACGTAGCCTAGTTACCATTTTTAAGCCACTGTGAATCTATTTAAATCATCTGCTTGTAATTTAAACACTCTGCTTGGCCATGAAGTTGCAAAATTATAGCCAGCTACAGCAGATTAGCAGAAGCTGAAGGTTGTTTGCTTGTTTTGCTGGCTTCAATTTCTCTTCTCCTGCACTGATGTGTTTGGCTAACCAGCCAATCAGAGAACTCTCTCTCCTGCCAGCCTCCGACATCGATTCAACACCCTCATTCGGTGCTGACTGGGCCTGATTAGTGCCAATGGTGTGAGGCACACCTCAAAAACTACGGCCAATGTTTGGCCACCATCGCTCAAAGGCATCCGATAGCTGACAGTTGGCTTGGGTGTGTCAGTAAGCTAGAGACTCTGATGGTTGTGTATTTCGGTGTGTTTTGTAGCTGAGGGTGCCGCGGGGGCTGAAGGAGCAAATGAGGAGTAAGTCTTTCGAGGAGAGAGAGGAAGAGTATCAGAGAGCCAGAGAGCGTATTTTCTCACAGGATGTGAGTGCACATACAGTTCGTCTCAAATTTCACTCTTACTGCAAAGCACATATGCACAAATACACACCATACTTAAAGTGTCCTCTCTTTTCCTTTTAGTCATCCTGTCCTGCTCAGAGTGTTTACATTGAGACTAGGTAAATATTGCTCTGTAACCCCTAAATTTGTTGGGGATTTGAAATGCTCTATAAATGTTTGTTGCCATCATCGCGTTCCCGTTTAAGATAAAGTATACACCGTGTGCCATCATCACATAAAGTGTTTACTCCATTATTAACCTGAACTTTATTATTAACAAGGAGGTGAAATGTTAGATGAAACCTTGTAACCATGTTACACTCAAAGCATGGATATCTAATGTTACACTCTCGCTCCCTCTCCCTCTCTCTCTCTCTTTCTCCATGTCTGTAGAGGTCCAGAGGACTGCTGTAATATGCACAGTGAGACCCAAAGGAGGAGACAGCTTTTTAGGTTAGTGCGATAGTCAGTAATGAGGAGACATAAGCTGATCAGCTACTTTGAGCTTTTGATGTTACTTTGATTGACAGTTTGCAGTCCAAAATGTCTGGTGTAAGTAGGTTTATTTAATGGCATGTAATGACATTAGCATGAAAGATGGCGCTATATTAGGCACACTCATCCATAATGCAGTGTCAGCCTTAGATTCTCTGCTCACAGATGTATATTCTATACTAGCTGACCACACCCATAAGAATCTTGCTAGTTGTAATCTCATTGGCTCGTCGCAATTCTGTGTGCAATTCTGTGCACCGCTTTTTGTCAATATAATGGAATCTTTAAAGGTTATTCAAAAGTCTTGTTTAAAGCAATTAATGGCAGGTTATTCTCGCAAGCCAGACTTCTAGAGGGTGAAACTACCTGGTTGTTGCACACAGGTTTTTGTTGTAGCACCAGTTTCACAACCACCTTCTCCTAAACGTCACACAAAAACAATGGTCAGTGATAACGTCAGTCAAATGGAAAGTAGGAGGTTCTTGGCCATGTTGAGTGCCAAATACTACCAGACCGTCTAACAATATCCAGATATCTGACTTGTGAGCCTATCCATCAAGTGATGTATCTAAGACTTGTTTGCATGCAGGTGTACAAGGGATGGTTCAGGCCGGATGTCAGGCAGCAGACAGAGCAGTGTTGAGTTGGAGTGTCACTGGAGTGACCCTCGACCCTGGAGCAGCACAGATTCGGACAGTTCTACCTGGAGCTCCAAACCCACACCCTTGCACTCAGATAGTAACTCTAAACTCTGCAAGCCAGGTACAGGAAATACATTTCCTACAGTGCTTCTCAGTTTTACAGTTGTGAATTCAACAAAAACAACAAATATCAAACTAGTATTTATTGTTTCGGAGCGTAACATTTATCACAGAAAAATGGCCAACCCTCTTTGTTCTTTGTTCCACACCAGGGACAGAGTCTGCGGCGAGTAACAGTTCTGCCTACGTTCTGGTGCCGGCAGAGTCCTCCATACTTCCTGGGACTATTCTACTCAACCCACACACTGGTATACACACATACACGCACACATACATTGAAACACAAACTGCAAAACATATACTTGAATCAAGGTTGCTGAAAGGCTGTGTGTGGGTCTGGTATTTTAGGACAGCCTTATCTGAATCCCGATGGAACTCCAGCTGTTTACAATCCACCAGCCAGCCAGCAGCCACTAAGCAGTCAGCTAAACACAATGCAGCCACAGGCCCCGCCCCCTCCCCACCAGCAGCAGCCAGTGACAAGCCATTCTCTTCCACAGGTAGGAGGAGCTTGTCAAAGAGATGGTGCTCATTCATAGACCCTATATATGGTGGACAGCACTTGAAAAGTGAAGCTAAAATGTCTCTGAAGCCCTCTAGTGTCTGGCTGCAGTACAATTTTCAACGCCACCCACACCCATATTAGTGAAGCGAGCAAGCTTTCAAGTTACACGTCCAGTCAATTTTTTGGGAGTTGTGTTCTTTCGGTCCTGAGACTTTTCTTTACGTTAGTATCGCTCCCAGTGTTTTTCTTACGATATATGTGTTTTACAGAAGTTGTGTTTTTAGATGATATTTATAAGGGCATGGTTAATGAGATGATCAGATCTAATGGGCTTGCATCATGGGCTTGAATTGCAGGCACGTCCTGTTATCTGACAGCTTTAAGAACACACCACAGCACAGCAAGGTCCTCCATCATTTGGCAGTATATGGCATAGGTTCCCCTCAATGCCTGTGTAAAGTTGTAGGGTTAATTATGTAACTTGAAAGCTCAGGCTATAACATTAATGTAATCCTATGGGTGCATCTTGTCCTTTGTCACAGACAACCGGCGTTATTATGATTATTATTCAGCATTTAAATTTCCTGTAAATGGCTTTCAGCAGATGTTTCTCCTGTAGCTTGCATGAGCCGTGTATATCCAGTTATTATAGTAGTAAAATATCTAGTGTCTATCTCAAAGCATTGTGACTACTGCAAATAGGATTTTCATACAGATTGAAGCATAATGAACCTCTACTGAGGTATTCACTTTGCTTTGGAAGATGGCATGCTGCATAGCTTCCTCTTCTTTTTCAGTAAGTGTAGCTAATTTCAGTCCCTATGCAACTGTTTACATGCTGTTTACATAAAACTGTGAAAGTAAAGACCTTTTGGGTGCAGTCACTGGGAACTGGGAGGATATTTAAAAATATTACATAGATCTATTGATTTAACGATTTTGCCTCAATGTCTGAACTTCATCGACAGATTACACAGGTGTTTTTCTCTCAGTACGTTCTCATACATTTACCCATCAGCCGGACTCTGGTACCCACATTTAACCGCTTATAATTCAGTTATTCATCTTAAAGCATATTATTCAGTAACTACTATGAATTATTCAATAACTACAGTGAAACTAATAGGAAAGGTATGTAGTTACGAGAGTGAGGAATGCGGTTCCTGGGAGTTTAAGGGGTTCATGTGTATTTCTTTTTCATTAAGAGTTTGGAGTATTTTAGTCAACGTTTCCTGCGGCACTTTTGTTTCTGGACAAAATTAGATAGAGGTCATGTGACCTGGTGATAAGGAAAGCAATGTTTCTTTTAATGAACTGGAAGGGACAATAAAAAATATTTGTTACGGCAAAAAAGATAAAAGAGACAATTTTATTTTTTGTAAACTTCCAGGCTTAGATGCTAATGCAGCCTTGCATAATGTCTGAACATAAACCCATGCCATCTCACTCTGTTTCTCAGGTTCAGTACTCTTCTGTGACGTACCTTCCACCACAGATGTTAACGGTCTCTCCCTCACAGCTCCACACACCGGAGCAGAGTGTAAGGACGCCTAAGCCTTTTTTTTAAATCTGTTTTTTCATGTTATAAACTGTAATATTTACACTCACCACTGATGTACAACAACCAAAGAAGAACATTTGACAGAGAAATGATTGAAAGAACAAACTTGTTCGCTCCACAGAGGGAGGACTTTTCATCTCAATTCAATCACATGACATTGAGCCACCAGTCTTCAGGTGACACATCAGACCTGTCCACCTACTACCTGCACGGAGCACCACCCACACACAGCTATACACAACCCCAGCAGAATTATGCTCCGCCCTTTCCTGCAGACAGCTATATGAGCTCAGGAATGGCATTGACTATGCCTACAGCCCCGCCCACACAAACCTGTGGCCAGCAGAGCAATCAGGTACTCATCATATGAGATTGCATCTTAATATGGTCCTCCATATTGTACTTTACATCGAGTTGCCAGTTTATTAAGTACACCTATCTTGTATCTACACTTATTGGCCTTTTTATCAGGTAAACCTACCATATAGGTCACTTAGTAGGTATACAATTACTGACTGTAGCCCATCTGTTGCTATGCACAAATTGTCTTCCACCTTTTACCCTGTCCATCAATGGAAAGGGACCACCTTAGGACCACTCCTGACCAGATATTATTTGGATGGTGGATTATTCTCAGCACAGCAGTGACACTGACATAGTAGTGGCATGTCAGCGGGTATTGCGGTGGTATGAGTGTATCAGGTGCAGCAGCGTTGCTGGGAGTTAAAACACCTTAATGGTCACTGCTGGGTTAAGAACAGTCAAAGAACCAAAAATATCCAGCTAACAGCAGTCATGAAACTGATAAAGAGTAGAGGATGATTAACACAAATTGCAAATGGAAAAAATTAGCTTTAGTATCTAACTGTACAAGCTATACAAATAGGGTAGATGTGTGTAATAAAGTGGTAAGTAAATGTAGACAGTGTTTAAAAACCCCAACAACGCTGCTGTGCCTGAACCACTCGTACCAGCACCACACACACTAACATGCCGCTATTTTGTCAGTGTCACTGGTCCATCGTCAAAATATATTGGGTCAGTAGCTGGTGATCCTGTGGTGGTCCCTTTCTATTAATGGATGGGGTAGATATGTACAGAGATATATCTACAAAGTGCACCTATATGGTAGGTGTACCTGATAAAATGGACAATGAATGTACATACAAGGTAGTTGTACCTAATAAACGGCAACTCATTGTACATCAAGTGTTGTGTTCTTTCTCCAAGGCCTCTCTGTATAATTACCCTGGTCAAAGTGCCAACACATCTCAACAGTATGGACCAGCCAATTACAGCACACAGACAGGTACACAACCGTTACTTTGTGACACTCTAAATGATATCTGGATAATGATATTTATGGTTATAGGAAAGTTGTAAGCGTGTGTTACAGTCAAGGAATTCAGGAAAAGTTCAGAGCTGAATCAGGCAATTTATGGCAAGCAAAACCCCAACCAGAGGAGAGCAGTGGAGAACCACTGCATTAATGACTAAATCAGCTTTGACTAATGCTTTGCCCCTCCCCACTTGCCTTCTCTTAGGATATGCTGCTCTCTTAACCAGTCAGCAACAAGCTTACCCAAGCATGGTGGGAACTCAGGTGTTACCACAAACACAGAGCATCATGGGCTCCTACCCTTCCACATCGTCTTATCAGGTGATCATACGAACATCAGGCTGGAGTGCAATTACAGCTGGACCACCAGTTTTTACATAAAGTTACATGTAGTGATCACGTGTCTTCTTTCTTTTCCCAAAATGGCCCCACAGCTGCAGACCTACCCCTCTACGGTGTTGGTATCCAGGCAGAATCAGAGTGCAGGGCCTCCAGCTGGAGTATCAGTGTACTGCAACCCTCTGCCACACTCTCCACCTCCACCCCTCAGTGTGGGCATCACCTGCCAGACAGGCAGCTGCAGAAATACATGCAATAGAAACCAGAACCAGTGCTGGTACTAACACACACACACACAGTGTAGGGAAGGGTCTGGGAACCATGATTCAGGAGGAAAGACTTGATTGTAGCTCTGGCGTATTACCAGTGAAATGTCTCACACAGAAATATAAGAGCCAAAAAGAGCCAGTACCTTTACTCACTAATTACACACAGTGGTGGTTGTTTCAGTGTCAATCACTCAGTCTGGTAGCATTACTCAGTAGCACAACCAATGTTTTCATCCAGCTTTTTTTACTTTTTCGTGTGCCGTTTTATGTGCCGTTAACTTTCTTTTACATGCACCGACACGTGTGAATATTATTTTTTGTGCCAGTTGTGTCAGAATTGCTGTGTTTATTGCATACTGTCTACCACTGCAATGTACAATAATGTG
>JAOUQW010000027.1:9029116-9042151 GCA_028565825.1 Olivaichthys viedmensis
AAGTGTTTCCTGCTGTTCCTCGTTCGTCTCCCTTAATTACTAAGTGCTTAAATACCCGCTTGTGTCCGTCCTGTGTTTTCTTTCGTTGTTAATGTCTGCGTGTGTTTGTCAGTGTGTATGCTCGTGAGACAAATAAATACGTTGTTTGTAAAGAGCCTCGCGCCTGTGTCCGCACCCCGGAACCGCACCCCGGAACCGCACCGTGACAGAAAGAGTGGTTTTCTAGCCTAGCATTGCCTAAGGATTATTAAGATACGAGTATTTCTGCATTTAATTACAGTATATGTATATTTATACCATGAAATTAAATAACTAATTTATAATAATTAATTATGTGAATAACATTGATTAATTGATTAATTGATTGACTGATCATTTATTAATTAGTAAAATTGTCAGTTACTACCATATAGGTTTTTTACAAAATGGTATTAAATGTTGGTCATAAAACAAATCAAAGTCAGAAGAAGCCCCATGCAGTTGTTTTTTTTTGCCAGGGCCCCGACAGTCCTTAGAATCGCCTCTGCATATTTGACATAGTCTATAGTTGTCACACACTATAGACATTATAGTCCTTGACTCTAGCCAGTATCAGTCCTAAGGCTTAAACAGGATGTCATTTTATCATTCTCTTCTTGATTGCAACTTAAATGCTGTAACTTTCTGAAGGATGTGTAAGAGTGATTGTCAAGAGCTGAGCGAATTTGTGCTAAAGTTTAACCGATTCACCCTATCAATGTTCAAATATAAACAGATTCAATGATTAACGAGTCAACACTTAAAAAAATTTAAAATGAAATAAAATAAAAAACAACAACTCATAAATTAAACCTCCATAATGAGTAAGAAGCCTTGCAGATTTCATCATTTGATTGCTTGTTATTGTTTTTTCGAGAATTATGAACAATGCATAATACAATACAGGGCAAGTGCACAAGAAGGAGGCAGCCGTTTAGTTTCACTGAATGCTGGGAGTCTTAACCTCTTCACTTTTCGCTTCAAAAACGTTACCGTCACAAAGTTTAGAATGTGGTGTAATGTGGCAGGTAGTTCATACAGAATTAAAGTACACTTGATTGTTTTAAACAAACATTGCATTTTGAAACTTTGGGCCTAAACTTTCGGAGCTAAAGAATGTTGTAAAGTGAAACACTGACGTCGTTTGCTTGAAAGAAAGAAGCACGGCGGCCGACGGTCATCGTGCAGTTGTGAGAATGTGTTTAATGCCTGTGTTTTTGACCAGTTGCTTAAGAATGTCCTAATTCAGAAAAATATAGGAGGAACATTCTTGGGGGAGGGGTACTTAAGAGCTCCTTAGTGATTGGCTTAAAGGCATCACGTGATGCCGAATTGCCATGTTTACTGTGAACAGCTGGTCAGGTCCCTGCAGTGTTGCCAGGTTCCGGGTTTTCTCGAAGAACTGGTCTACTTTTAAAGTGCTGCCATGGGGTGATTTCTTTGTGTCCGCTGCTTGGGGGCCAGGTTGGCCATTTGGCATACATTAGATTAATTATATCCATATATTAAAACATATTCCTGGCATGTCCTTCTCTGAGGTCTAAACATGCACAAGATCTCGCTGCTTCAGCGTCCTGGCTCCTCGGTGGTGGAACGAGCTTCCCCCTCCACTCCGAACAGCTCCATGTCTCTATTCCTTTCGCAAAGGTTTAAAGACTTTCCTCTTCCGACAGTATCTAGGTTAAGACCTTATTTTCTCGGCACTTACCTTTCATTGATTTTGTATTACTTCTTGGTTTTTTTATTTGTTTTATGATGTATGCACTTAGCTTTGAAATTGTACTATTCGTCACTGATTGTCTGCAGTTAGGGGTCCAATTGTAGTTTTTAGTACCTTGACCACTCTAACACTTGTACAAACTAACATTTGCCTCATGTCCTCCAGGTTATGAATCCTTGCAGATCCACTGGGTGCTTGGCATCGCTGCGTCTTTAACTGTTTGCGCGGTTTGTAAGTCGCTCTGGACAAGAGCGTCTGCTAAATGACTAAATGTAAATGTAAATATTCCCATTAAAATAAAATGATTTACTTATACCCAAACCCTATACCAAACAGACCCCAAAATCATCACTAACACACATTGCCATGGAAACGACCAACACACCCATAAACTTCTGAGTTATCTGGTCTACTCATTTCCCTAGCTATTCTTCATTTATGACAATATACGTAATAATATGAGACCATTTCGCGGCCTTGGTGAAAGAACTATATATGGAAACTGTTTTTAATACTGCTTACTCAAAAAAATGTATCGTATGACAGTACTTTTAATATTACAATACATTTTGCAATGACAGTCAGTGGTGGGTTTTTCGAAGCTGTGCATTGGGTTTGAAAGGAGCGTGCTTTGAGTTTTGGCATCGGGCAGTTTTTGGGCTGGTTTTGAATGGCCAATGGGCTGCTTTTGTCAGGCAGACCTGGCAACCCTGGGTCACAGTCACATGTCCTCGGATTGGACAGATCACAATTACACAGCTAGTAGCACTCAAAGGCTCCCAAATGAACAATGTGTCTGTAAGACTCGACAGCTCTGGGTTTATTGTGTGCTCTGGGTTTATTGTGTACGCGTGTGTGGCTGTTCGGTGGTTGAAAGCCTTCGACAGGTATTTTGTACAGACTTCCGTAAAGGTCGCATTAGCCTACCCTTCCCTACCTGCCTGTTTTTGTAACCAGATATACGCGCAATAAACGTTATAATTACAATGTTATATCTAATGCAAGCAACCATTCTCGTTTATAGCTATACTCACAGGCCCTTACGATCTACATTTTTTAACTTGCATGTCTGTTTGCAACCTATAGGGATTTGAATGCTCTGTGTAGGTAAACACAATGTCAATGGTGGATTGCATTATATTTTGGCCCTGTGTAGGTAAACACAATGTCAATGGTGGATTGCATTATATTTTGGCCCTGTGTAGATAAACACAATGTCAATGGTGGATTGCATTATATTTTGGCCCTGTGTAGGTAAACACAATGTCAATGTTGGATTGCATTATATTTTGGCCCTGTGTAGCCCGAAGGCCCAAGAGGACCCTTAGCGAACGAAAACTGTCCAGCAGAATAGAACCTGTCCGTGGCAGAGAGCCCACTGCGTTAGCCTGTCAGGAGGCCCACATGTTCTTACTGGCGCCTCTGGTTGCGACGTCTGGCCTATTTACGGACGGCACATGTGAACGTGTAATAACAATCATGCTATGGTTGTGTTAATCACCTGGTAGACCGAGGCTTTGGGTAAGTCCAGGCACACGGTGCAGCACAGGACGGAATAGAGGCGCTCCTCGAGCTTGCCCGCTTCGCCCTCCTGCAGTCTCACGCGCTTCTTGGGCGGTGCATCCGCATCTGTCTCCGGCCCGGGACCGGAACCGGAACCGTCTCTCCGCGGGCCAGGTTCTTCCTGAATCCCGGATAGACCCGCACCTCCAGCCCCGGCCTCCGGCCCGACACCCAAGCCGGCTGAGGACGAGCCTGGAGCGGCCGCCACCGCCGCTTCGCCTCGCTCTTCCATCGAAGACATTCGCGTCCGACCGACACGAGGCGCGCGAGCACGATTATTCACCGGCCGAACAATGCGAAAATGTGGACCTAGAAGCCCGGAGCTGCTGAACAGCCGACAATCCGCCCGATTGTGTGCAAACTATTTCGTAATAATAAGCTGCGATTCATATGTGAATCCCTGACACACACAGCAAAAAAAAAAAGAAAAAAGAAAAGTAGAAGCACGTCGGAGGAAAGTAAACGACACAAGAATATAAGTCGCGCGTGGCTCACCTAAATTTTTTTCCCCCCCTGGACATGAATATGTGAAAAACGCTTCGTAGATGTAGCTAGCTTGGAAACACATGCATCGACAAAAACAAGTGTTCTTCTTGGCGCTCGCCTGCTTGTGACTCCGTTATTCGGCCGTGACAACGCGACCTGCCGGGGCTCGTGGCGTCCTCTCTGCCTCCCGAACAGCACCCGCACACTCCGGTCTCGCCCAAAACCCTTAAAGTTGCTCTTTTCGGTAGCGTCTTCTCGGTAGTTCGCCCCTAGGTCTACACTGCCATCTTTGTTTTTTTGTTTTTTTCTGTCACCCCCTCCCCACCTTCGTCCCTTCTCGTCGTCCCGTCCCGATTCCACCAATCCGAGTCGCGTTTACACAGACCGGGGGTTACAAACAGCCAATCCCGTGTACTATTGCTAGTTGTTTACTGAGCGTTTTTGCCCATAGTTGTAATGGCTAGTCTGCCAGTCCTTCACGTCCTCTCTGATTGGCTGCGGCACGTACCGTGGTTCATCAGATGACTGTCAATATTACAGCTACACCGTGGGGGTATTTAAAGAGGACTCGGTCGCGCATGCGCAGCGGCCTTCTGCAGGTCAGCTCCAGTAAGGTGACCACAGCACAGACCAGAAACCGATATGTATGCGACAAAATGGCAGCGTCACCAAAAGCCACTCTTTTCTGTCATGTTATCATCGAAAGCAGTTTGTAAAGGGGCTGCTTTTCTATAAGGCAGGGGTTTCAAACCTTTTTTCTAGCCAGGGGGACCCCTTCTGATGTAAAAAAACAACAACAACAACAACCTATGAACCCCCTTATCATTGCAGCATAGATGCATTTTATGAACATTATCCAACTTATTTAAACATTGGACACGTTTGGAAAACATGTACCATCATATTTATTTATTGTATCCATGAGAGGTTTTTATTCCTATACTTTCCACTCACAGAACCTGAACCCAAACCAGTTACACTGCGTTAAATTTTTAAACATTTTGTATCAACAGCACTTTTCCTAGTTACATAAAAATTGCAGTTAGATTCAAACATCTGACATTATTTATACTTGTTTCTACTGAGCTTTAGAATAAAACCATTCAGTCAATTAGGCTTATAACTATAATGACGAATAAGTGTAACAACTATAACAACGTCAATATTAGTTGATCACCACAATAGCATCATAAAAAGGTAAAAGACCCCATTACGGGACCCTGGGGGTCCGCAGCACCCACTATGAAAAACATGGCTATAAGGCATTTAAGAGTTGTTAAAAGTAGCATGATACAGCATGATCTTTCACTTCTCTCTCTCTCTCCCTCTCTTTAGATCGTGTAGAATATATATATATATGACAGCATGGCTTCAGCAGTTTACTGTATTCCATTCATTATTTGTCTGTTATTGAGTAAAACAAGAAAGTGGCCCTCTGGCTAATGGTATTAACCAATCCAGAGTGGTGTAACAAGATCGAGTAGTCTAACCATGACAACTAACAGCCTGTCCTGTTGCCTATAGGATTTGTGTTTGTGCACACATTTGTATACATGATTACATATGATTAAACGTTCCTGGGTGTAACTGAAAGTGTCTTTGGTTAAATGACAACTTTTTTCTCAAATGTTGCAATAAGCCATGATTCTAATCAATATCATTAATAACATACAAAATATAATAGGTTACCACTTGTTTCAGTTGTTTAAATGATAATGTTACAAGTGTATTAGTAGCAGTTTTCCACTGTCTCCTTGTCAACTACAACTAATACACTCTAACATTAGCGGTCATGGAACGAGACAGGCATGAGAGAATGTCTTACCAAAGCTGTCCTTATGTAGTGACCTAGTCTGTTAATAAAATACAAAAATGCCTGCACTAAACACATCAGGGCAGGACAGGCCTTTTCAGCTCAAAAGGTAACCATGAAACACATAACACTTAGCATTACAGTTAAGTTAAATGTGTGTATTTTAAGCAATATTTACACCACAAAGCATATTCAGTTGTCAAAGAGCCAATGAGTCAATTATTATAAAGTAGACTTACAGTTTGCTGAATTCTTGTGTGAATCAGTGGCAAAATAAGACTTAATTGAACTTGTTGGTAGTTGTTACTATAATAACAGCATACTTAGATGGTAATAACAAATGCATGAAAAACTTTGAATGATTTCCTGTCAGCCTAGTGATTCATAGAAATCTGTGTTTATTTTATGTATATTAAAAGACTGAAGACAAAGAATTCCAGACCTATAGCCCCAAACATCTCAGATTCTGAAAGTATTTGAATACATTGGTCTTCAGTTGGTATTCTAATTAAGTGAGAAACCAGTTTCTGATCATTTCGGTGCTCTGCAGTTTGCTTACCAGAATGAATGGGAGCACATAGCGAATTATTGCATATGATTTTTCAAGTGATCCAGTTGCTATGCTGGAGTTCTGTTTTGTTTAATTTTTCTTCTTTTTTTTTTACGTTAAGAAATAGTGATGAATATTCCTCTCTTTTTCATAAAATGGATATTATGTCAAGCACAAATTCTTGGGAATTACCATTAACTATGAGCTTGAGTGGAAGCAGAATTCAGTAACTTTTTTGAAGAGGCAAGATGGTGCTGTTTCTATGTTTTACTTGTTTTATCAGTGTGGTATTTGTAAAGAGTTAACCTTGCAGTGGATGCCTAGCTTTAAAAGGCAAATTATACAAGAAGATTGTTATTAATTTGAACTGTTATGTAAAACATCCACTGCAATATCTTTTACAACAGCACAACTTTAGTGAAACATTAATTATCCCAAATTGTAGAAAGCTTCATTCATAACTAAATATTGTAAGATATTTTAAATTCCTAATGTGAGAAATGTAATGTAACATTCAAACCAGTAGTACGAAAAGACTCATCTGTTGATATGTGTCTGTTGATACTTTTGATATGGCCTTTATTGATACAAAATAACAGATATATGAGAAATACCATTTGTTACAGATATACAATATTGCAATACTGATTTAGCAGAAAGAAAGAGGAATCCCAGAGTTTAGTAACAGTGATACTGGTCATCTATTCTAACCAGCCAGGCTGCTGAAGGGCCTAAAATGGCTGCCTTCTCTCCACATAGTCATTGGCACTCAAGTTACACACACAAGGCTCCACCTCCACAATCTGGATTCCCATAGTGGTGGCTATAATGTGCCTCTTACCTTTGGAGGGACTCTCACAATTCTTGGTAGGTTCATGTACATTCATGAAAAGGAAGGAAAGTGGGGAAGTGAAGAGGTTCCTTCCTCTCACCAGCACAACCCAACTAAATGTACCCAAATATATAAAGTAGTTATTTTATTTTATACCTAAGATACCTTGGTTTATTTCTTTATTAGAGGACCATAAAGAGCTGTGTTGGCTAATTAGGGTTTTAGTGTGAATAAAATGTCATTTGTGTTTAAACGTCTAAACAGTGTGCACTTTTGCACAGTAACATCTTTTGCTTGCATAAAACTTAGTGCACAATTGATTTTTAATATGTCACTGATCTATACAATATGTGTTTACTCTTGCATCTGTAGTGTATGGGCGATTACCATGGACAAAAATTTCAGAATGTTTCCCTGTACTGAGAAAAGAACAGAAAACCAGTTAACTCGAACCTCACCCATAGTGTCTAAGGGCAGTTGTTGGGGCAGTCAATAAACATAAAATGAAGTAAACAAAGATGTAATGCAAATTCAAAACTACAACTAATACACTCTAACATTAGAGGTCATGGAATGAGACAGACATGAGAGAATGTCTTAACAAAGCTGTCCTTATGTAGTTTTATCTAACCTTCCAACACTGGAGCAATACAGTAAAATGTCATTCCGGTTACTTGCGCTCTTCGTAAGGTTTTGTGGTATTTATGTATGATCAGGTGGAAACTGAGGCATTTACTTTGAGCTAAGTTGACTACGTCTACCACAAATTCTTACCTCTGAAAAAAGTAGTCCCAGCGCTGAAAAGATGAATTATTCAGATAAAGAGTTTAATTTAAAAAATACCTTTGATTGAAGAATTCATTAAAGTGTTCTACAAAAATACATGTTTTACATTAACGTTTATTGACTGCCCCAACAACTGCCCTTAGGCTTTCCATATAAGTGTGTTTCGCCAAAACAGGTTTTCCATTATTTTCTTCGTACAGAGAAATGTGTCAATTCTTGTTCATGGTAATATGCCACAGTTGTGGTCGATAAAAATTAGGTTAAAGTATACCTATAGGCTGGAGTATACCTTTAATCGTGTTGAGTAGTGAATTTATCTTGCAAATGCGGTGACTATAGTCAACAGCAAAGCGATTAGGTTAAAGAAATGCAAGTAACTTGAGTAAATGTGCTCAGGTATTTGCTTAGTGTTGTGCTCTGGTCGAGGTTACGCTGTCTTATCTGATGACCTTATCTGGTCACCATGCATATTACTTTATTTTAGATGTTTTTTTATCTGGTTTGTACTGGGATATTTGGTTCATCTTGCTATCTTTGCTGATATTGCTGGCCTTTCTAATGCCAGCTGGTTGCTGTTATTGTTTCTTCTCTCAGCATTCTGTGACTGCCTGTCCTGACTGTGGATGTCCATGAGGTATGGACTACTCGGGTATATCTGCTCTTTGTACTAACACTAATGCCTCCAGTATGTGACCATTTTTGCTGGTCTCTCTTGCTTGTGATGGTCTCTCGAGAGCCTGCAGGTCTTTCTGGTCCATGGTGGTTTCTTTGTATTTATTTGTGCTGGTTTCTCTGTTCCCTTCAGTCTGTGCTACTCGAGCTATCTCTGTTGATATCTCTAGTTTGGGCTGATTGCGCCCATGTTTTCTGCGTCCTGATTTGAGTTGTTCTTTCTTGTTGATAGTGATGTTGCTGGTGTCTGTCACCTCCTCCTGGTCACTCTGTGTTGCTGCATTCAGAAGCCAGCTGTTCTGTAGAGTTTGACTGGCCGTCAACCTGGCAGTGGGGCTCACTTCCAACAGAGCTCTGATCAGAACTTTAGCTCCTGAAATGCACACACAAACACACACTGTCATGACTCAGAAAAACAGGTACTACACTGTGGTGGATTTGAGGAGCAGATTCACTTTGGCATGGAGGGGCAGGTGTCAGAGTTCAGGGTCGCACCCTCGGACACATGGTCCCAGTACGGTGGCAGGAAATGGACCTCTCCCTTCTGGATAAGACGAAAGAGTTCCTCCTGATTGCGCTCTGGACTGCGGAACGGAGGAAACCCACTGAGCAGCACAAACAGTATCACGCCCATCGCCCAGACGTCCACTGCTATGCCATACCCTACACACACAAACACACACAGATAGTCACACCTTGACAGGTTTACAGTTTTAACAGGTTTAAATACCTAAAGTGTGAGGCCTGTATACCAACCTATTCCCAATACATGGAACACTAAAAGGAGGTTGAGACTATAAATGATACCGTAAATACAACACAAAATATAAACAAAAACAAACTGAGTTTGATTAAATGTTTGTGGAACCTGCTTGTATTGAGTCACCTGAACTTTTGATGTTATATGTTAAATTATTTGCATAATGGGTTCCTGAGTAGCTCAAGGCTAAGGCGTTGTTTATGCTACATTTGATTCAATGAAAGAAGTTGAGTTTCCCACTGCAGGAGCTCACAAGAGCATGAATTGCAGAATGTTAAGAGAACATGTCAATAAATTGTGTTAATGTGTTAATGTCAATAAATTGAACAATGGTTTTAGAAATGTGGTTTTAGGGAGCACATGCTGGCCCATGTCCTTTTATTTCACAATGTAGCCTAAAACTAACACTGGAATAAAATGGTCAGGCAACCATCATAAATTATATTCCAACAATTCCAACCTCTCGAGGCATGACACATCTGACTAAACACAACCTTTTACATTGTGATTCCTCACCTGTCTCGGCAAGTATCTCAGGAGCAACATAAGTAGGCGTGCCGCATACAGTGAAAACCGGCTCTGTCACCACCATGGCCAATCCAAAATCTGCCAGCTTCAGATTGATATTGCCATTGCCATGGCGTTGGACCTTAAAGTGAGTTTGAAAAAGATCCAAACTGAGTGATTAATGATCTCAAACTCGAAACATTATTGGCCAAGTGTTTGTGCTTACTGCTTAAAGGGAGTGTGTGTCTACTTATTTCTCACCAGAAGGTTTTCAGGCTTGATGTCTCTGTGTGCAATGCTCTTGTTGTGGATGTACTCCAGAGCCTGGCTGATGTCTTGGATCATTCTGGCTGCACACGGCTCACTGAACCTTCCACACCTGGTGATGGCATCAAACAGATCGCCATCAGCCACTAGCTCCATCAGCAGGTAGACGTGTGTGTCCGTGTGGTGTGACCGCAGCAGCCTCACCAGGCGTGGGTGTGCCAGGCTGCGCAGCAGGGCGATCTCGTTCTGGATCATGTGACCTCGGCCCTGCAGCTTGGCCTTGTCCACCATCTTCATGGCGAAGGTTTGGGTGCAGCCGTGCACGCGGCACTCGTGCACCACTGCAAAGTTTCCGTCACCCACCACACTGCCGATGTCATAGCAGCGCTGGATTTCCTCCAGCGAGACCTGCATGCCGTCGGGTGGGAGCTCCTGCCACCAATCTCTCTGCTCTACCATTTTTACTTTAGGCATGTCCTGTTCTACTGGGGTTTCTGCTTGGGTTCCTGGAATGAGAACTTTATTTTGGAGGGTGTTTGGATACTTTTTCAGATTACCTGCTTCAGTCTTTTTGATTTGTGATGGGTTTTCCATCCTGCTATCCTGGGAAAGAGGAGTTTTGCGCTCATTATTAGGCTTCTCCAATTTAGCACATTTCCTGTTTCCAATTGGGGGAATAGGTGGACCAGCCCCTCTACAACTCCGGCAATAAACAGGCTCCTTCTTCCTCTCGGTCCTTCTTTCCTCTTTGGTCTGAGGTTGGAGTGCTCCTCTATCGTCCCTGTTCTCCCACTCTCCTCTCTGCCTCTCTCTCCTGCCCCTGTCCCTCTGCCTAACTTGTGCTCGAAATGGTTGCAAATGATTGGCTGGTGGTTGGGTTATCTGTGACTCAAGGGCTACATTTAGAGTGGGCTCATCCAGGGACACATCATCATGGAAGCCACTATCGGTCTTTGCAGCTTTAGGCCTCAGAATACGCTCCCACAACCTCAGCAAGCTATCACGGTAACCTTGGTTGTCGGGATATAGCTCGTGCAGCGCAACCTGTACTTCACTAATGGATGGGCGGCTGTTTCCAAAGGCCAGGAAGGCATGGCCAAAGTGGAAGAAGTCCGAGAGGCTGTGGATCTCTCGGCCAGCAGGACTGTAGAAGCGTCGGACACGGCCACTGTTCCAGCACGGAAAGCCCAGAGCTTCTGACACATCAGCCATCAGCAGCTCAAACGTCTGTACAGCGCGTCGGTTTAGCAGCAGAGAAATCTTCCGCAGGTTGTGCTCGCCACAAGGCCGAACCACTGTCACGATATGTGGACGCACTGGACTAGCTTCCGCATGCCGCCCGTGATATCCGCTTGCCCTGTGCACCACAGGCTCCTCCCACCCATAAGCTTTTTCCAAGGGCCTATAGGCTGCAGGTCTCAAGGTCTTGGAGGCAAACGCGTATGAAGGCAGAACTTGTCGAGGAACAGCATTTGGGCATTTAGGCAGTTTAGTTCTCTGATCTGAAACAGACACATACACATAGGCTTATAGACACTGCTCTGAAGTACACATGCCACTGTGAGCATCATGCCGGGTTTGTTGTTGTTGTGCTACCTTTATTAAACTTGCCTACAGTAATCACCTGGAAGATGACGTCTCTGAGTTTGTTGCACTCAAAAAAGCTCTGCCTTTGCTTTCGAGAAACAAAGCACACTAGGGAATTAAGGAGGAAGTGCAACGTTAATAATTCAGTGCAGGTGCACATTGAGAAGAGATTCTGAGCCACGTGGATTCTCAAGTAGCATCTCGCTCTCCAGCGGAACAGAAAAGGATCAAATCTGATTGAGTCGGATCTGCTTACACAAGGCACAGAAGCGTAACAGCTTTCTCTTGGTACTGTGTGTTCTTTGTGCGTTTCAGTGTGTAGCCTTCTGTGTGTGAGTGTGCGTGTGTGTGTGTGTGTGCTTGCTTGGGTTTGTGTGATAAACCTTATTACAAACCGAGTGAGACAGAAGCAATCAAAGAAGCAATTAAAGGTCTTTTTCACTTTCTGAAATTTAAAAAAATAAAATAATAAAACCAGAAAAGGCTTTGGTCAAGCAGGTCCTGCTCAATAAGTGACAAACATCTCCGGCCTTTTCTTCATCAGTTTCTCAGAATATATTGTTACAAAACGTTTGATTTGTTCTGCTACACAAACACCATTCAGGCTTAATGCTTTTCCTAAATATAAACTGAGTTTAATTAACCTTACAGTTTGAAGGTTACTGCTTCTCAAATGAAACGTGACTTGCAATGGTATCTTCTTCATCATTGACTAGAAGTTACCTGCCACTTTCCATGGAGGTCCGGCTGGTTCCTGCTCCAGGTTTCGGCTCCACATGCTGTCCTCCACGAGTCAGTGCTCCAGGACTTTGTAGATTTTTATAGACCGTAACCCGTTTTTTGCCATAACGGGAGCTCAGAAAAGACCTGGGACGTCCGTAGCGCGCTTTTCGCCATTAGGTGACCAACGTCGTTAACGGCAAGAAGGCAAGAAGCAGCAAACTTTGGCAAAACATGCTTTTAAAGCTTCGTATCGGATAGTACTTTACGCAATGAAGTGTCGAAACTGTCCAGTGTGCGATGCTGCCAAATGAGGTAACACAGGAAGAAGGAGAGGGCGCATCTTTTGGCCAGTCTACGAGCGCGCGATACCGGATACACGACATCCTGCTGCAGATGCGTCTCCGAGGTAGCACGCACACACACACGCACACACACACACACACACACACGCACCCACACACACACGCACACACACATACCCACACACACACACATGCACACCCACACACACACACACCCGCACACCCACACGCACACCCGCACACGCACACACACACGCACACACACATACCCACACACACACACACGCACACCCACACACACACGCACACCCACACACCCGCACACGCACACACACACACACGCACACACACACACGCACACACACATACCCACACACACACACACATGCACACCCACACACACACACACCCGCACACCCACACGCACACCCGCACACGCACACACACAC
>JAOUQW010000027.1:9058062-9069735 GCA_028565825.1 Olivaichthys viedmensis
CTGGGATATGCGAAGAATCAATTTCACTGTACTGTACTTGTATATGTGACAATAAAGGTGCTTTCTATTCTATTCTAAAACGACGGATCTGTACCAGATAAATAGATATGATCCTGCTGGTGAAATTTGGCTTAAATATATCCTACAGCTGCTGTCGAACATAACACACACGGGAAAAGGATAACTACCATATAACCAACATGGAAAAAAATCCTCCTCCCCACCCCATGCACAACTTTCCAGATTCCTCAGACATGCAAAGGGCTCTAAAAATGACAAACTGCTCCTTTAGTGTTCATCCTATAAACGACATTGTAGGCCATAGAGACTATGAACGTTTCAGGCATTGCAACACTCAAGTCGTCTTGCAGGAAATCATTTAGCCTATCAAAGAATTGCAGCTATAAAGTAACTGCATCAAAACGTTGCGAGCATTTTGTGCTCTGTAAACATCTGTAAACATCTGTAAACATCAATCTGTGTGCTACATCTAGTCCCACAAAGACAGGGCTCTTCACACACAGCTGGTCTTAACGTTAGCAAATGTGTTCCCTTTCTCATTCTGCACGATCGCCGTTGTTTATACATTCTTAGAAGAAAGGAAACGAAGGTTCAATGGTTTCCTATCAGAGAGGGTTCCAAGTAGAACCCATTTACGAAGCTTAGAACCCTTGAGGAACCTTTTTTTTTTTTTTTTTTTTAAAGAGTGTACTTTAATCCGGAATGACTCCCCTTGAACATATAGTGCACTGAATGTGGTGTAGAAGCCATTCCCTCACGCACTATGTTCTACACATACATAGGGAGTAGGGGGTCGTTCGGGATGGAGCCCCCCTCCTCCCCTTTGTGTTCATTCGGCTGGCTGGAGGAGGAGAAGGAGGCGCACTCCCCCGCGCGGACTGCCTGCAAACTTGCACGAGGCTTTGGTTTCCACCCATAATCCCTTTCTCTCGCCCTCCTGTCGGTGTTGACAAAGAGCCGAGCGGGACGGAGGGATGCTCATCAGCGAGGTTCAGTCTCGGCTAAATCTGTCTCGCTGAAATTGGCCTGGTTTTCCTCGGGGAGAAGGCGACGCCGGGCAGCGCGCGCTCGGTGAGCGACAAAGGCGCGCTTTGTGCCTCGCACAGATTTCATTTGCGGTATTGTGTTGTTTTTTTTTGTGTGTGTTTTTTTTGCGCCCTCCGTGTGATTGCACATCATATGATGCTCATTTGCGCGAATTAAACATGCTCCCTGTCTCTCCCTCCCTCTCTGTCTGTGTGATGTGTGGTGTGTGTGTGTGTGTGTGTGTGTTCTTTGTGCGTTCTCGGTTCCCTCGCGCGGAATGAAGGCGTGGCCGACCCGTTGCGGTCGGTTCCGTATGAGAACAAAGTCACCCGGAGGCGCGGTTATGAGATTCAACAGCGCTGAAGGATCGACGCACGGAACCGCGGCCGCGGCCCGGTGGGCTCCCTGACGGTCTGAGTGGGAAAAACGGTGTAGCGCCGCCACGCTGGACCTCACCGGAGATCCGACGTTCTCGCGGCGCCTCGCGGGGCCCAAGCCGTGCCTGAAGCGGGAGAGCATGGGCCGCTGCGACGGGAGGTGCACGCTGGTGGTCATCTGCTCCCTGCAGCTGGTAGGTGACGCCTTGTGCTGTGTTATCGTACTGCAAACGGACTGGTCCACAATCTCTCTCACACACACACACACACACACACTTTCTGTGTTTAAAAAAAAAAGAAAGAAAAAGTGAAGCCTGAGTGAATGAGTGAGTATGAATGGAGAAGGTGCTAAGGTGTGGGGGAAGTACAGGAGACAGAGAGCAGGCTTTGTGAATCTCAGAGTAAACAGCTGGCCTAGTTAATATTTCTGCACAGACTGATGAACAGTTTAGGGATGCACCAATCCGATACCGAGTATCAGGTATTGGCCTGAAACGCTGGATCGGTGTTAGATCGGATTTGAAATATTTTTGGATCTGATCCACTGGCTTATTTTATGCTGTGAACATGTGTGATGACTGACATGACACGGCTCGCCATAACCCCCTAAAGTCTCGGCTCATTATTCAGTGACTACTATGAATTATTTAGTAACTACAGTGAAACTAAGTGGAAAGGTATGCGGTTTCGAAAGTAGGAAATGTAAGTCCGGACCGGCCGACAGGTCCTGGAAGTTTAACAAGGGGTTAAAGCGCACCGGCCACCACGCCTGTCATGTTTCACATCACTCAGCAACAGAAGATTGCAGAGAGCAGGAGGACGTCAGTATTGGATCAGTGTCGGGTATCGGCCGGTACTCGGAACGCTGATATCGGCAATGTATCGAAACGGAACAAATGGAATCGGTGCGTCCCTAGAATTGTTGCTTCCTTACTTTCATGAAAACTTAATGCCCCAGATCTGTGTGTGCGTGTGGAAAAGAGGGATCTCCTAAGGTAGGGGCTGTTTTCTCATAGGGCTGTGGGCTGGGGCTCCAGGCAGTTTCCATGGAAACAGCTGCAGCAGAGTGCTGGGGGTTTGTGTGTGTGTGAGAGAAAGGCCAGAGTTGCATTTGTCTGCCCCTGGCCTAAATGGATGAACGTGTTTTATTGGCCTTTTTACGGCTCATTTTGGCTGTGCAGTCCACTCGATTGGTTACGGTAAGAATAGATGCGTGACGGACTCCCGATTTTACGCCCTGCACTAAATTGCAATCTTATTAGATTTTGCTAGCACATGTCGCTCATTTAATAGCTTTATGGTTAATTTGAACAGGGGCGGTCTGAAAAATCTCGTCACGTTAGCAGATGTGAGCTGATGTCAGTTGTGCTGACTCTTGTGTTGATTAAGCAGGAATGCATTTGCAACTGACACGGTGGCACATTGTCCAGAGTCCCTGACACTTTGTACAGTTGCCTCTTCTCTTTTTGCCTGGCTGATGCACAGAACTTGTGCCATGTAGCTTGTTTGAACTTCACCTATCAATGACAGCCAACAATACCAGACTTTGGTTCAGAATACAGTTCTTGGTTAAAGCTGCCAGCAGAATGGCAAGGCTGCTATGTAGGCCAGGCCAGGCCCGCACTGCAACAGTCGGCCACAGAGGCCGTCTAAAAAACAGCCAGTGTTTAGGTCACTATGAAGCCTGGAAGGAGAGAATGTACTGTTTGTGCATATGTGAGATTAAAAAAAAAAGAAAAAGAAAACTTGGCTACATCATAGCTTATCTATTTTTAAGTTTGAACAATCCAAAGTATACACGAGCAAGCAGCTAGAATGTCAGACTATTCAATTATTCATTCGCAGATGTTCTAGTCAACAGCTATTGAACACTATTCCACATTTTGATGGATATCTATTATTAGAACCAATATAGTTGAGTGCCAAAGGTTGCATACTCTATGGTTTCGAGTTTCTAGGTTACGGTTTTCTTAATTCTAAGATGTTAAAAATGGAATGTGGGTGTATTCTACAACAAGACAATAATCCAAAACATAAGGCAAATATAACAACATTTGTTTGAAAAAAAGCCCTCTCAGTCTTCAGACCTGATTTTAGTTATTAGACAATAATTTCTTCAAATTCAGAAAGGGAAATGCACACATTTGAACCGACTTTTTCACTATTAATATCATCTTAACATACAGAATTTGACCAATTATCTGGTTATACTTGTGATAATGAAGAAACATCTGTGAAACCTAACACACTAAATGTCTTGTTGGTCAAAGTTGATTTCTTTGTCGTTTTCATTTTGCCCTAAAGGTATGCACTCAACTGTACATTTGTTAAGTGTTTTAACCATTATGATGAAACAGTAGCTTTTTGAGAAGTAATATTGCACGTTCCTAGTGTCCATAGGGCAGTTATGTATGCTTGAGTCGGGTGAGTTTTTTTTATTTCCAGCGGTTAGTGTACAATAACTCTGTGTGTACGTGTGTCTTTGTAGCTGGCTGTGCTGCAGAGGCAGGTGTTTGATTTCCTGGGCTATCAATGGGCTCCCATCTTGGCCAACTTCCTCCACATCCTGGCTGTTATTCTGGGAGTGTTTGGGACGGTGCAGGTCCGCTCACGGTATCTCATACTGGTAAGAGCACACCTGCATACACACACAAGGCAGATATGTGTACATATTTGCACTATACAACAAAATAGGTCCAAGCAAAGCATACAATAGAAATCACTCAAAGCATCTACAGTAGAAGCATCAGTGTTTAACTTCTTTTTTTTTTTTTTTTTTTTTCAGTAGTTTGAGTTGCTTCTCTGTTACATGTGGTGTCTAGTGCTTTGTGGCTTAAATTGACTAGTGTGTATTTACTTTGTGTGCAGTATGCAGTATGGCTAGTGGTCTGGGTTGGTTGGAACTCCTTCATCATCTGTTTCTACCTGGAGGTGGGCCACCTGTCTCAGGTACGTGAGAGCGGAAGGTTTGGCTCAGTCAGTATGGCTTATTATTTGTCTGTAATACTAATGTAGGGCTGTGTTCAGGACTGTGGTTTTAATCTCGAATCCGCCCGCTCCCGCAATAAATCCTAACAAACTCAGTTTGTCCAATTACACAAAATGTAAGGAAATGGTTAAGAACACAAGAAACAACCCAATTGATTTCCTATGCAACATTTAAGGTACTAGCTTAGGCCATAACAAGCCAGGAACACAACTAAAATTCACCAATTCACTTGAATAGGAAAGGACACAGAAAAGCAAAAAAGGAATTTGAGTTCATCTAGGTCAACTTTAACCCCAAAAATTCATGAACAACAAGAGCGCATGGACTGTGGGCTCTTCTTTCCCACAGCCCAAAATGGAGGAACTGCTAATGATTAAGTAGGGGTGACATCAGCAATGTGCTATTTCTCTTCGTCCCACTATCTTCCATCTGACCACCCCGCTCCTCCCCGCGTTACAGCAAATACACTCCACATTCACAATTTTTTGTTGGGTCCCATGGGATTCCAGTTTTGATGCACATCTCTGTACAAGTGCATAATACTGTCATGATTCGATTTGTCCCCCCAATTTTATTTTATTTTTTACACTTCTGCTTATATACATCCTAGTGTTTGGAGGACTAGCAGTGGCCTCATTAAACTTCACACAACACTGAAAAATGACTAGAACTAATCCGCAAAAAAAAAAGAGGACTGTCTAACTGACAACTTTGACAGTATACTTTCTACCCAAGCACTCCAACATAACAAAATACACATTTCCAAAAAAAATATTCGCATGAAGCTGAGTGGAAAAATGAAGGACAAAAACCTCTGCAGAACTTTAAATGCAGAGGTAAATGAGTGACTACATTTGAACCATTTCTATAAATGATACTAAATTCTGTATATCGGGTTTTCTTGACATAAAAACTCATTCTAATTAAAATGAGTTAAAAATTTTGTAGCATTCTTGTAATTCCCCAAAAGATTTAACCTGGGATATATTTGTGATTTCTTTGCACTATATTTCTTTGTCCAACAATGCACAATAAATACTTTTTTTTTAATGTATCTACGTATAGGATAGAGATTTCCTGATGACATTTAATACCTCTTTACATCGCTGCTGGTGGATGGAGAACGGGCCCGGTTGCTTAGTTACAACAGTGCCCGACTCCCCATTGGCTCCACAAGACCATCACGTGATCACAGTCAGCGGCTGCTTGCTGGACTACCAGTACATAGAGGTGGTCAGCTCTGCCCTGCAAGTGTTCCTCGCAGTGAGTGTTTAGTGGTTTCTCTGTTCCTCACCTAATTAAAATGATCAGCTTATTAAAAAGTCTTAATAAGTCACTGCAATGTAGTATATAAGATTCAGTACGATACACTACATGACAGAATGGACGATTAAGGTGTGTTTAGTGTTTATTCAAACACTAAAACTATACAGACCAGATTGTTGTACATTGTTTTTATAAATTTTAAAAAATATATATATATACATGAGGGAATGTAACTTACACACCCAATCACAATACTGCATTTAAGCACAACTGTTTTGACATGGTTCTCTCTTTGTCCCAGCTTTTTGGCTTCGTATATGCCTGCTATGTTAGCAAAGTCTTCCTGGATGACGAGGACAGCTGTAAGTTTGATCTGTTTAACAGTTTACTACTATTGGCATGGATGCCCTGTCTCATCTCCACCTCGTGCACTACACTCCATTTTTGTAATTTCTGACTCCATGCGTATGTCACAGTTGATTTCATCGGTGGATTTGACTCGTACGGTTACCAGCCGCCACAAAAGAGTTCCCACCTCCAGCTACAGCCTCTCTACACGTAGGTGCCCTCATCCTAATGTTAATTATGCTGAATATATATGGTATCTAACAAATTTCCCTCAATATGCAATAGGAAAAAAGCTCTCATTATTTGACACATCTCAACAGTCATTAAAGAGGAATGACCAGAAAGCTGAGTAAAAGTCCAATTTTTTGTTTTAAGACATTTTCTCCAGTTACACATTTTCCTGTATAGAGAATACCATCCAACCAATTCACTTGACATATACCTGATTTTATTTTAGATCATGAGGAAAAGCCCTGAGAGGGTCCCTGAAACTTTAAATTTGTGTACTCATTACATCACCAGTGGACACTTGTTCATTCATTGCCCAAAAAATGGTTTATTGCCCTCCAGCAGAGCTTGAAGCATTGTCTATTCATACTTGCTTTGTAACCAAGTGTACAATGTAAAGGATTTGTGGTAGTGCAGATGTTTCCATCACATATTGGGACAGTTTTGATAGAGTTGCAGAGCTTGATCAATGATCATAGCCTACCTACTTATTCTGTAGCAAAGTTTATGAGTAAAGATGTGTTTTGTGCTATAATAATAATAATAATAAAAATGTGAGGCTGAAAAAAGTGTGTTAACTGTGTGAGCAAGACTCAGGAGATGCGAATCAATGTCAAGTGGAACACAATCGATACGGGAAAAATAGCCTCTGCATGTGAATAAATGCCCTGTTTAAATGATTTATATACAAGAGTAATTTACTATCTAAAGATCAGGAGGGAGTTCTTTGCCAAATCAAATGAATATTTGACAAATACCACAAATTACTGCACAAAGTAACAGAACTGTTGGTACCCAAAAACTGGAACTGTGCTTTTTCCATTAGCCAGTCCAGTACTAGAGGTTCCAGTTGAACAGTTTTTGGTGCCTGCTTACCTGATTAGGACTTGCACCAACAAGAACTAATGGTACTAAGAATGAAGCTAGCACCACTGTTCCTTGCTGATTGGTTAAAACATACAAATACCAAATGAAAAAAAGAAACAGAATTGTCTGGTTTACTGTCGCTATTTCAAAAGCCATTTCATACCTTAACCTGCACTAATGTTTAATTTCTCATAACTTTTTTTTTTTTTTTTTTTAATCAAATTGACTTTTTAGTCTTTAGTGCGTTGGTAATGTTCTCACAATTTTTTATTTTGACATATTTTTATCAACAATCTGTTGAACTAACTAGAACCCTAAGTTCTCTTGGATCCTGATTTGGGAACGTGCAGTGGAAAAACACCCTAGGACACAACAATTCAGCTACACAACATTAACACAGTATCTTTTTTGCAGTATTTTGTTGGCAACATTATAATCTGTGTGAAAAAAACTTGTGTGAGATATGTATCCTATTTAACACTGTCAGTTATTTAATTTGAATTATAGAGTTTTAATTTCTATACATCAGTTGTATGTGTGGTCAGAAAGATTAGTTTGATGATTTACAGCAAAACTTTTATAAGCAAAAGAAATAATGTCTGGTGGATTCACTGTGAAATTTACAATTTCTAAAAAATAACAGATTTGAATTTTTTATTTAAGTTTTTTACTTGGTTTAAAAATGACAATACACAAAGTATGTGCAAAAGATTGCAAAAATCCATGTATATTGGGACAGACCATGAAAAGTCTGAGCTGAATTGGCTCTGTGTTAAAGTTACGCATTCGCTCCACCTGCTGGGTCGAGCCTTGGGAAACTTGAAACAGTGGTCTCCAATCTTATTCGCAAAGGCCCGGTGTGGCTGCAGGCTTTCATTCGCTCCAAACAGGACCCACATCTGACTATTTGTTTAATCAATTGATCTGGGTCTTTAAACGACCATTTGGCGTGGCTCCTTTTTGGCTGTCATGAAAACCTGCAGTCACAACGGCCCTATGTGGACAAGATTGAAGACCCGTGCTTAAAAGTATTGTCTGAAATTCAAACTTGTTCACGTGTCTGATTGTCTATTTCTTTGAATTTCTGTGTTTAGGGCCGGGTAGGAGGGATCGGACGCTCCCAAAGCTGAACCCTTCAGAGACGCTGTCCTGTGCATTGTGGAATACAGTATATAGTTCTACAAAATTGTCTGTGTTTCTGAAACGGTCTCCCTCTGCTGGCAGAAAAATAAACTGCAGCATGGGCACTGCATTCAGTGGGTCACTGTGAGAGAGAGAGAGAGAGAGAGAGAGAGAGAGAGAGAGGCGCTGTGGGTGAAAGCTCGTACTGCCACGCTATTTAGAGTATGTCTCGGTGTACTTAGGAATTTAAAGTGCACAAGCTATTTAGCAAAAATTTAAATGCATAGCCATGATTTATTCCACAGAAATACAGTTCAATTTCAAAGCCGTAGTGCGTTGCAACTGACTGCTCTGATAATGGTGTGCTTCCACTGTATGGTTTGAGTGCTTTTTTCTTTCTTTCTTTTTTCTTCTTCTGCACTGTACATCGATCACGTCCTCACAGACGTTTTTCTTATTGTTAAGTCCATATTGTCTGTGATCAGTAGACAGTATGTGCTTTTGCCCATGGCCTGTGGGGGAGGGAGCTCAGCAGGCAAACCAGTAACTGACAATGCCATTGTTTTGCCTATTTGCTTAGGCATTGTGGGGGAAGATGCGAGGACTCCGATCTTATTGCCATGTGTGCGATTGTGTGTATGTTTAGTGTTATTTGCGGGGAGGATAACATTTGACCCAGGTAACCTTTGAACTCTTCTCTGAGCTGCTACTTCAGCTCCACTGTGTGTGTGTGTGTGTGTGTGTGTGTGGAAGGGAGATAATGTTTTTTTCCCCTTTATACTATGACTTAAACCAATACAGTGTAATGTGTTAGGTGAAAGTTTTAGGTTGGCTAGTTGTGTAGTTGGGGAATGTCGTAGGATTTTCTGCATGTACATATCTGAAAGCTTGTAGAGAGGATGTACATTAGTATGGCCCTCACTTGAATGTTTGTCACTATGGATGTGTGTGGACTAAAAGTATGTTCCGGTCCATTTTAGGATGAATGCGAGTAGCCATAAATGTTTATTTGTAAACAACTTTACAATGAATATATATGTTCATGTACATGGCTAGGGCTGGGAAGTATAGGAGTGTGAGGGCGTGGGAGTTGTTGGAATAAATAAACTCTTTCTAGAATATTCTATCTTTGTTAGGTATTTCTTTAAAAGAAAAACAAACTCTATGTGGCCCCATTTGACTACCAGGTTTCTCTCTGCGTTTGTTTGCACTGATTGTCTATAAAATGACGACGTGTACACAGTGAACGTACCTGATCACTGAGATTCATCTCACGCTATGATCGTTTTCACACATGGTCTGGTTATGTGTCGCTCTATTCGAGTTTATTAGTTGAGGAAACATGAACATGCAGCTGTTTTCATGCATCAATAAACCAGGGTGTCCATGGGTTCTTTCATTTGTCCGAAATTACATTTTCTAAATTAGAGGTCTTAATAAGTAGAACATTGCCTTAGATTTGATTTTACATGGTCCTAGACTTAGGCTTTTCTTATTCTAGTGTCATTTGATTTTTTTCTTATTGATGGAATGTGGTTTTTTTTTGTGTTTTTTTAACTGACATCACACACTGAACAACATGGGGTCACCCGAGTGAAAAAGGGGTGCACATTAGCTACCTGCTATTGAGAGAGCACACACAGAGACATTGATTTGGGAAAAAGTCAATTCAACCAAAAGTTGTTGGAGAACGGCAAATACTCTCGCTGGTTAAAACCTGTGTCTGCCAACAACTCCAAAGCTCACTGCATACTATGCTGAAAAACTCTTACAGTAAAATACACATAAATCATTTTTCTAACATGTGAGTTAATTTGAAGTTGTTTTTTGTTTTGTTTTTAACATTTAGTATATTATCACTGCAGATCATGTCTTAAAATACATTTAAATTAGCATCGAAAAAGTCTTTCAAAGTTTTAGATATAACTTCAGGATACCTGTAGACACCTTGGGAGCTAAAAATGGTTCTGTATTTTTGCTTTATGTGCTGAATATGTTTGTTACACATTTCCAATCTCAATATCATATTGTCATGTCACAAATTTTCAAAAAACCATATTTGTAGGAACTCTCATCATGTTTCCTCCATGTAGACTCGGAGACATGATATAAGTGGTGACCCTGCTCTATAATCTACATCTATTTAAACCATATATATCGGTATCGATATATAAACCAGAAGGAAGGGAACGGGGGAATATAGGCCCATTCAAATCTCTCAATGGCTGGAAGTTCTTCCCCAGGGACTCAAATGTAGAAATCAGTTATATCGCCTCCGAATTTTACTTATAGCAGCCATTAATGGAAAAACTATAAACTGGTTAAAAGGCCCTGTTCCAACTTATGAATCCTGCATACAACATTTATGAGAATTGTAGGATATAATATGGAGGAAATGACCATTTAAGGCTACAGTGAAATGAGTCAAACAGTGGAGTTGAGACAATAATGCTCAGAGTTGTTTATTTTTAAATAGGCTAACACTATGTTGACATTGTATTATGCCTATTGTCGAGTCAAATTGCGCGTGCTAATTTTGACTCGGATGGGCCAAGCTGTGCAAGGAATTCATATGTGCTCTTTGTAAAGCTTGTAAACAGTACAAAAGTACTAGTGAATTGTCTGCATCTACTTTTATAGGAGCTTGATAACACATTGGTGTTTAATACAGAAATTTGGTGTTAAAAAACAGAGACCTGCACCAATAACCAGAAATAATAAACTGAAAATGTTGAGGCGACCCAATAGGAAAAATGTAACGTCCGACAAATTTCGTGTTCAGAGCTATCGGCATATTTGAAACGTACAGGTGAAGAGTTGTGTTTATTTATTAGTACACGTGTGCTTATGGTGTAATGCATTTTGTATTTGTTTCAAACACAGTGTGAAGAATATCAGACAATGACAAGTGTTTTGATTTGATTTGTTTTTTTGTTGCCACAGTATTCTTTTGGTATCAGGCTATCGGCACCAAGGTCCAGATTATGGTATCGTGACAGCCCCAGCTCTGAGGTGTAGTATTAATTTAAATGCTTTTCCCTGCCATCCCCCCATCCCCAATGGTGGCTTTACCCAAACAGCTGGGCCACACCACTTCCTCTTTTTGTGCTAAATAAGGCATTGCATTGTTTTATTGATACCCAGTCTAAATTAGCCATAAATCACAGCTGCTGAACGCTTTGACTTCCATTTTGCTATTGTTCTTGCTGTGCCTGTATTCAAGTGCAAACGCAGAATTGCACATTAAGCTGGATTTTGGTCTTATAATTGTGTTATGAAGAAACTACCATAACAAAAGACGGTAAGCATAGCATTAGGTATTGGTGTGTGTGTGTTTTGGAGAAAGAAGCTGTGCAGGTGTGTGTGTGTGTGTGTGTGTTTGTGTTTTGGAGGAAGAATCAGTGCAGGTGTGTGTGTTTGTGTGTGTTT
>JAOUQW010000027.1:9069877-9088148 GCA_028565825.1 Olivaichthys viedmensis
TTTCTAATGATTATCTAGATCAGGATTTTTAGCGTCTGTGCTAATACATTCTGAAACGCGTGTGTGTGTGTGCGCGCGCGCGTGTGTGTGTGTGTGTTTGGGAGGAGGAGGAGGAGGGGGGTCTTACACGTTTATGAAAATGGAACAGTCCTAAACAGCTCAATACGCTTTAAAATAAATAAATAAATAAATAACCAAAAAAATAAAATAAAAGATTTTATTCTCTTTCCGCCGTGCAGCCCCCTTGTTATGAAGCGTTTCAGCGCGTGCGCGTGCGGTGAGCTCTTCTTGTGCGCATAACAAAGGGCTCGCGCTCGCTCGCGCGCGCACACACACACACACACACACACGCGCGCGCGCGCGCCCGACACTCCCCTCGTCGCGCACGTTCCTTTTCGTTCTTACCCATGATGCCTCGCGAGCGCCTGCTTGGAGCGAGCCGCCATGTTGTCGGTGTGAAAGCCAGGGAGCCGCAGCGAACCGGGGCTGAAATCCGTCACCATCCGCATTCTCCACCTGTGAGTAAGACGCTATCGTGAAATTAGAGGGTCGTGGAGATCCGCTGCACTTCATGGCGCGGTTATTTGCGAGCCGCGAAGCCGTTAACGGGTTGATTTAAAGCGCGATATTTTTTCGGCGGGTGTCGCCTCCTTCCCCTCCTCCTCCTCCTCTCCTCCTCCCTCCGGCTTCTCCTCCCGTTGTGCCGCTCTTCCTGTCCAGACATCTCGGGCCTTTTGTTAGCGGGAGGAGGACCTGTAAGCAGAGCGCGTAGCCGGCAGACGCGGGTGTCGTTTTAGCGGAACGTTTATCGCGCCGGTTTGTGCTTCACGGCCGTTTCTTTGCGCCGCGGGGTTTTTTTTTTGCTTCATTTTGCCCGCGAGTAGCGCGTTTGTGCGGGAAGGAGGCAGGCCGTGTGTTGAGACGTCTCGGACCCTCGTTTCACAGTTCCGCCCCTCTTTACACGCCAACGATGTCGGGTGATACTGCGCGCGCGTCTTTATTTATCGCTAAGCCGTCACGGTTTAATATTTATTTATTTATTTATGATTGTTATCGTCGTTACTCATCCGTGGTTTTGTTAGCTCTGTGCCGTGGCAGCTAACGGTAGCCGCCGATTTGATAAACACACTCGCGCGCGTCGCCTCGTTTTGTTTGAACAATAAACGGTTTAAATATATATATATATATATATATGTGTGTATATATATTATTTATTTATTTTTGCTTAGAAAGTTTCCGCGCGTTGTTTTGGACAATGATTAACTCCCGTTATGGTTTCAGTGTCCACTTCCGGGAGGCGTGTGGGGAAACAACCGAACTCTCGCGCTGTTGTTTTCCGGGTTTTTCTTTCTTTTCTTTCTTTTCTTTCTTTCTTTTCTTCTTCTTCTTTCCGTCTGTTCGGTGTTTCTGTAAATATCCGCACGGAGTGTGAGATTCCGATCAAAATGTGTTGCTGATCGTCGACCTTTTTCGTGGTTTTCCAGCGTAGAACCATTGTTTAATGTGTCGTGTAGTAGAAGTGGGCGATATCGGCAAAAAAATAATATCACGATACTTGAAGCCATTTAAAAAAAAAAAAAAAAAATTTTTTACACGATATGTATCGCGATTTTTAGGTTTGCCAACAGAGTGGCAGCAAAAAAAAGAAAGAAGAGAAATAAAAAAAGCATTCAGTACAAAGAAAAAGAAAAATCTACATTTAATACCCAACCAGCAACTTTTTACTGTCTTAACAATGGGGTGTAAAAGTGCACACGATACCCACGATATATCAGGAAAATCGTATTGTGACAACCACAAGATCACAATTGTCGTCATATATCGCCTCGAGGTTTTGGCACAAATTTGGATTTTATAGCCATCGTAGTTCAATCTCTGGTCTCGTTCCCCATAAAAAATAAAATAAAAAAAAGACTTCAAACAACCCACACACAAATCTCTGTGGTTGAAGTCTTCTGATATTTACTTCCACCTCCAAGGTGTGTCAGCAGGAGGGGGTTTTCCTAGTATTCAAACTGGGACATCTAGCTCTAGGGGTTACTGTAGAACCGCTGTAAGAGGCAAGTAGGCATATTTACAACAGATGTGTTGAGGGTCACAATTATTTTTATTTTGCCCAGACGGTGCCTTTAAGGTGTGTGTGTGAGGTGTTTTTGATGGTCGCGTTGCACGTTGTGCTTCAGACATCAAGCGATGTATATCAGGGGTGCAGACGAGGGCTGTTGGAGCAGCAATGCAGCTTTAATCAGTTTAACCTGAAAATCATAAACATGTAATTGTTCAGAGTTCTCGCTGCGTTTACACGTGACTCATCAGACTTAACCTTTACCCCCTTTCTTTCCTCCTGACCATATGGAATATATTCAGCGTGATGGGTAATGAAACTCAACAGTTGCATGCTCGGTTTCCTCTCCGACACGCTCACTTTTCTGCTTAAGGGGAATTCCTACTAAATTCTGTAGTATCAATGTTTATCAGTATGACGTGGAGCTAAAATCCTGTCGCATCTCAAGCCGTTGCACACATTTACATTTATTCGTTTGGCAGGTGCGTTTATCCAAAGCAACTTGCAAGGAAGGCAGATAAACTGGTAATAGCAGTTCATCTTGAGGATTTTGAAATGTTTGCAGCACATCAGTCTACATGAGCAAGAAACTTTGTTCTGTTGCACAGAGTGGAAAATACACACAAAAGCACAGCCTGTCACTTTGTCTTGATTCAGCCAGATAAGTTCCTTGAAATTTGCCAGCAAACCACCCATGTTTCTAACTAGTTACCAAGTAAACAAAGCCATTGTAAATATTGTGATCCACTGGACTGTTCAACAGTTTTTTTGAGGGCCCCCCCCCCTTAAAAACAAAAACAAATCGCTGCCTAGCCAAAGTATGGCTGGCTGCAACGAAGCATGGTTTTAAATGGGTTTATTTTTTTATTTATTTTATCAATGTCACTTTTTGTGTTTACAGTTAGTCATATTACAGCAGATAAGAACTTCACAGAGAGATGGCATGGGCTTAGTTGATCAAGGACGATCTCATTGGGGTGTAAGACCAGTGAACAAAATGACTTCAGGAAAGGACTGGAAAAAATTCACCATATTTCCCATAGACGACAACTGCGCAATATTCTCACATGATGCAATGATGGTGTTGAGGTTTAACAAAAGCACTGCTGGCGAGATTCAGCACGTTACAATCACTTTGTCTAGTCCCAGAATGAGTCACGAAAAATAAATGGCTTTCACTCGTGTTTAAAGCTGGCTGACTGATTAAAACCAGCTACGCCAACCAACCGAATCTCTTGCTGCTGGTTATCTTCTTTTCCTGGGACGTCACATGCACTTTTATTCCAGGAGGACAGAAACCCCTGCACTACAAAATCGGTCACTATTCGTGTAAAATAAATCAAGTTGTTTATGGTGAAAGAGTGCCAGAACTGACCATGTTTAGGAAATTGTAAACCCTGAATGGCTACCTATAGTAAATCAACCCAACATGCACAGATTCATTTACCCTTTTTCCTCTTTTATAGCATTGAAGTAGTTTGAACAAAGGCAGAGCTGAAGCTTATCAGGTTGTTAAACTGGAATTCTGCATACTGGTTGGTACAGTTTTTGGCAAACGGACAATTATTAATCATTGTTATTACCTGGTAGCTGCTCGCATGTTTGAAATCAAATCAGACTTGTAGACGTTTACCCATGGTTTATGGTTTTCGCTACCCAGCAGGTAACTTGCCTGTTTTATAGACCTAGCGTCCAAGTTAAGGAGGGGGGTAAGCTAATTTAACTGCCATTGAGGCGGTTAAATTCATGTTTTTTTAAGACTTGATATCTGAAGTAACGTTTCTTTAAATTCAACAGGAGCCATTTCATTATATTTTGGAATTAGTTTCGTATTCGACAATAAAAATGGCTTTTCAAGTCCACATCCCACTAGCAGTTGGGTATCAGCTAGGAACCAGACACCTCATTGTGTCACAACGAAGCAAAGACACCTGCTTTAATAATCTTTTTTTGGTTTGTAAAGAGAATAAATTTGAGCAGAGATTTGTCAGATTGTTTTAATCAACTCGATAAAATATTTCGTCCCGAGAAGGAGGGCTGATTTCACTGCGGTAGTGCTATTAATCCAGGCCATATTGTATTGGCTGGAATTCACTGATATGGGTTGGGTTCAGAAAATGTAAACTAATACGTTTTGTGTGAATAATGAACAACTTGGTCTATATTTAAACCGAAACAGTCTCTTCAACCCAGTGCCACTTTTTACTCTTTATTATTTAAGTAATGTACCATCAGCTTCAGGTAAAAGACAGTCGCACCCAAGTCTCTGTATTCTCTCTCTGTGATGGGTTAAAGTTTGGTCAAACAGCTCACTTTCTTGGATTTAGTGATGTAATTGGTCATGGTTTCTTTTAATGGGTACATTGTCCAAAGATTTTTTTGTTGTTGTTTTTTTTCCCTTTCATAGTCATCTTTACTTGACTTAAAATTTGTTGTCAATGTTTAAAGTATGTTACTGTTTGACTTTTTTTGAAAGAATATTTATTTTAAACAATATTTTTAATGGATATTTGCAAGATGTACTCTTTAGCAGTGCTTCTTTCGAGACTTGGCACTCTGGGTTGTAATCAGTAAAAATGTTGTATAGCAAGGTCATCAAGTATCACGAATAAAAGGTCAGAGTATGTTTATATGTACACGTGTTACAAGTAAGTGTTTGATTTAGTTTCTCAACTAGAGTATAACAGGTACATTTATGCAACTAATGGAAATCAAGAATTGACACACTTATGTGAATGCAACTGTAGGCTATTTTCTAATTTTATTCTAATTTTTCTATTAAATACTATCTCCAGTTTTCTCTAAGGGTAAGAAATGCTTGAGGTGTTTTATTTGAATGATTAGAAAAAAATCAGCAGTATAAAAGCTATAAATTATATGAAAGGCTCGTCCTTGGGACGTGGCATTAAATCTAAAGAAAGAGATTGACATTTGTGATGGGTTTTTTTTTTTAGGACTAATACAATCTAATTACATATTCAAGCCCTTTCCAAAATCAAAATTGCAATTTTACTGTTTCATATTCTATATCTGCAAAACTGCACTCTACCAGATCATCAGCTATATTAACTCCATGTGCAGTCTGAGTAATCTTCCTACTACTCTCGTCTACTTGCTCTCATTTCTGGGTATCTAGGAAATAAATGCAATTTATGCTAGCTAGCATTTCAGCACATTAGGAAACGTGTTCGGATCGCACCTGCCATTAAGACCAATGTTTTTGCCCTAAATTAGAGCTTTAAAATCGATAGCTAGAAGTGAACATTATCATTCGTTTGTAATAAATAAATAAATAAATAACCGAAAAGAAAAGAAGGGGGGAAAAATGAGTTTAAAACGTTTTCATGCGAGCTCGCCAACCAGTAGACGAAGATTTTTTTTTTTTTTACTGGAGCTACATCGTGTTAAGAAAGCAGAACTTGCTTGTTTTTACCAAGTCTATAGACGTTAGAGTTTTCATATGAGTGGCAAAAGTATTGATGATTCGAATCGTTTGATCTTTTTTGGAATAATTTTAATTAGCAAATTTACCGAATAGTCGCCAGACATCAGTAAAATGCCCTCTTGTGGTAGGCTTGTGAAATTGTGTGAAATATTGCATCATCCCAATGCACCCATTTTCCTGAATAATTGATATTCCTTGATGATTTTTGACCTGTAATAAAAAAAATATATTATAAAGCAATTATGTTTTATTACAAGGATATAATATAGATATTGGAATTTGTAGAGTACTTTGCCAAAAAATAAATAAATGGAGATATAGAGCCTAGTTGCACAAGGTGGTAGTATTTTAGCGAAACTGATCATGTGATCGTTAAAAAAAATATATATAAAATCATTATTTTAGGTGTTTTTCTATGTGAATGGTGAATGGAAGTTCACTACACAATGACAGAATTTGAATAGGCTAGTCATGTTGATGGAGAGGTGATTTTCCATGAAGCCGGACTACAGTAAGCTGTGCTGCTAAGAACGACACTGTTTTATTCGGAAGAGCATTGTAGTATAAAATAGGGGCTAAAAAACGCAGATTATGGAACAAGCATTACAAGTTAAGTAGCTTTTGTGCACATTTGGAGATTGGAGATTCACAAAAGCTTTGTCCTTTGGCTCAGACCTGTCTTGTGGGCAAATAGATTAAAACAGTCTGGGGGAGGGGTCGTTTCTCAAAGTATTTACAGCGTCTGTGGGGTAAATGCTGATAATGATATCAACAAATACCAGACCAATGAATTTCATGTATTATTCAGGCGCCACTTTTACTACTGCTGTAGCCAATGCCATGGCACAATAACAGTAGACATTTTGTCTTCCATGTGTGTATAATGCTTTTGGTAATGTTAAGGAAAGGTGGGCAGGAACCAAAACTGTTATGTCTGGGCAAAGGGGTTCTTCAGGTCCATTCGTTATTAGCAGAAATCTAAAGCACGGTCATATTTTCTTGTAGTATTCAAACACACCAACTCAGATTTTTGGATGAAATCATGGTCTTAATGTTGTACAGTCATTTATTATGTATAAAATATGTTTAAAGTGATAATGCGTAGCATGCCAAATAGAAACAAATGGCACTATTTGTACTTGCATCAGTCTGATCCGATACAAACGGCACACTTTTAAGCAAATCATCTGCCAGTGTTAGGATTTGACTGATATTTAGTGATAATCCATGAATTACCCAGCCTTCTGCATGAACACGCGGGTATTCCGGACACGCATGCGGGTATGAGCAGTGTGCCATCTTTTAAACCACTATTACCGTCGTTTTGCTGGAGGGGGACCTCATGTTTACATTAATTATAAATCTGCTGAACATGCTTAATCCATCGCTGTCCTCTACATTTATACTTGTCAGCATTTGTATTGCTCGAGAGATGTGCATGCATAATTAAATTTTCATATAGTTCCGATATCTTTGTATCGTATCCCTGCTAATGTAAATCTGCTTTTTGTGAGAGTTTATTCACTCCTTACAAATTCTAACACTAGCCTAATCTATTTATGTTCTGGATTATAACAACTGTAACAAATATTCTGAATTTCCTATTGAAAAGGCGAGTCAAATTTGAATAGCAGTGCTTGTGACACAGCTGTCGCACTGAAAGAGTTTTCAGTTTGTTCTGGATGCCTCCCTAAAAAAAAAAAAAATTCTTCATGTTTAGTAAGATTGTTGGATGTCATATTAAAGATCTATAAGTGAGGTTGAGGTCTTTTTATGCTGACCTTTTTACACTGTTGGCAGGAATCTTGGCTGTGATTTTGAAGTTATTGAGTTGTCTGAAAACAAAATGTCCGACCTTTAGTTTTACAAAGTTGCATGTTTTGCATCCAGTTAGTGTTTCATTAAAAAACTGGCCAAAATTGACATTGTGCATTCTAAAAGAACAGATCCTAGTGCTCCAGTTTAACATGATGAACTAATTAATGTTAGGTTTGTAATGGTGTGTGTGTGTGTGTGTGTGTTCCTTGCAGGCTCTGGTGGAATGAGCGTAGCGTGCGTGTTGAAGAGGAAAGCTGTGCTCTGGCAGGATTCGTTCAGCCCCCACCTCAGACTGCCTCCCCCTGACAGGCCATTACCCAGCATGCCTGTGGTGCTGAGTCCCGCGGGCCACGCCCCTCAACCTGGCCCTTCTCCACAAGCTCCTCCCCCTACCCAAGGGGCAGGGCGTTCTCAAGACGATGCCATGGTAGATTACTTCTTCCAGCGGCAGCATGGTGATCAGCCTGGATACAACAACGGCAAACACCGCTGGCCTACTGGAGATAACATCCATGGTGACAACCAGGTTAGAGCTACTGCACGAACACTCGTAACCAAATCTAGCCAGTCTGGATTGTAGAACCCCGTTTACACCTGGTTGTTTCATACGTCTTGTATCTGGATTGTATCCTGATTAAAATTTTACCCACATGCATTTACGCTTGTAGTCAAATGCATCTCCGGTTAGCCAGACTGAAATTCGATTGCTACATTACTCATTAGTATGCAAATTAGCTCATTGCTTTCGAAACACCAGCTTCCTTATTTTTAGTTGTTTTATGCATAAGAATGTTTCTGCATCAAAAATTGGGATTTTTGCATGCCGTTTTTAATAGGGCTGGCCTGAATAATTCGAATACTCGAGTATTCGTTCGTTAGGTTGGAATTTGATTCTCTATGTAGCCTCAACTACAATAAATTTCATTAGCATTTAGGTAGAACAGTTATTGTTAATATATAGAAAATGTTCAATAAATAAAGAAATTCCTCGACGCTGTTTATTTTACACCGGTGGTGGCTTTCTTGCATTGGTTTAGTAAATATAACAATATATGTACTGACCGTCGGATCTTTATAAATTGTATATAATCACAAAGTTCGTTAATCCAATAGGAGTTTCATTTCGTTCAGTTAGAACTTTCACAAGGTTTGAATTTTAACTGAATAAAACATGTGCTGTTTAGATTATAGCCATACACTGCAAAATATAGCAGCAATATTGTATTCTGTATTGTTTCCAGCCACGCAGAAGAAATAGAACTAGGCGGGGGGGTGCTTGGTTCGCGCGTGCCACATGCCTCTTGTGTTAAAATGCCACATTAATTGACATGGGAGCGTATATGAAAGCGCCGTGTGGTTCCGCGTGCTTACCGCGTCTGGTGTAAAATGGGCTTAAGAAATCACGTGTGGGGGCACTTTCAATTATCGGACGATAAGAAATGCTCAGTGCAAAATTTGCGGTGAGAGGTTGGTATAGCATGGAGGCACGACAAGTTTGATGAATCAGCTCAAATACGTAAGTATGTAGGCTATATTGCGCTGTCCGACGCAGTATCTTGGCTTATTATTATTATTATTATTAATAATACATCGTTGCCGCCTACTGAATATATATTTTGAACTGCAGTAACAAACATACTTAAAATTATGGTTAGTTATGAAATATAAATATTATTGTTTCTAAGGGTGGTTTTGAGAAGGAGTATTCGGATACTCGTTCGAAAAAACCGACGAGTATTCGAAGCCTGTAAAAGGCTATTCGGGTCAGCCTTAGTTTTTAATCTTGCTAACGTTATGAAAGGTGCCAACTTCGGCATTAATGGCGCATGTGCCATGGGAGGGGTTTTGGTTGTTACATGTGGCTTGGAGAGAGATTTACACTTGTATAACATGTGGCTAAAATGCGTCTCAGACCATCTCCTGAAGTGATTTGAGCAATCGGATTTAAATCGGTTTCAAATGCGTCTCGAGTGCGTTTACACCTTCATTTTTATGTGGATTATCCTTAGCCAGATATAATCCTGATACTTAAGTGTGAACTGGGTTTAGAACGTGGTAGAATGAGGTATTGTGGGGGTTTTATATGTCTGTCTTCACAGGAATTGAATATATTTCTATACTTTGCTTGTCTGTAATGGTTTATAAAATTGGCTGCTCTGTGTGTGTCTCAGGTGCGGTCAATGGATGAACTCAACCATGACTTTCAGGCACTTGCTCTGGAGGGACGAGCCATGGGAGAGGTTAGAGTCCACATGGTCATTACTAACACTTTCATCTCATTATCCACCTTTTTTCTCTCGCTTAATAAAATGTATTTATTTTTTTCTGTGTTGCTCCCACAGCAGCTCCTCACAGGAAAGAAATTCTGGGAATCTGATGATTCAGGGAAAGATGGACCAAAAGGGATCTTTCTGGACCAGTGGAGAGACAGTGCCTGGGGAGCCTCTGGTAATTGGCGTGTGTGTGTGCGCGCACATGCTTACATGTATGATTATTAAGGGGAGATCAGTTATACATTTGTTTTCAATGTATTGATGGTTTAACGTTTCTGGCTGCTTGATTCCTAGATCATTCAGTGTCCCAGCCGATCATGGTGCAGCGTCGGCCAGGTCAGGGTTTCCACAGCGTTGGCGAGGCTGGCTCTGTGCTTTCTCCCCGTTCTGAGAGTGGTGGGCTAGGTGTCTCTATGGTGGAATATGTTCTGAGCTCATCCCCTGCTGAGAAACTCGACTCCTGCCTGCGTAAAGGAGCCTTTGTGAGCGCCCTCACCTTTCCTGTTTTTCTTTTTCATGCTAGCCACGGTCAAGCTTTGTTTTAACTTTAAAAACCAAAAAAAAACTATTTCTTCAAAACATTTTAGCATATTGTGGTTGTGTTCTTGTTTTTCCATATCTCATCTCTTAGGGTCCACGGGATGCTGAAACTGATGATCCTGAGAAGAGAGCAGAGGCAAAGCCAAAAACTACATTTGACCCCGAGAGGAAAGAGTTGAAGGAATCGGAGCCCGATCCCATGGACAACCCCAACGGACTGCCCAGTCAAAACGGACTTGACGTGGACGTGAAGGACTTTAGGTACAGTTCTCTCGTCGTATCTCGCATACTAAATCTGGGTTTAAAGAGAGCAGCATTTTAAACAGACTCTTCATTGCCCTCATTTCAGCCGTACTCCTGGTAACTGCCCTCCTGCTGGTCCTGAGGTGGAGTTGGGTGGAGTTGAGATGGTTGGAGGAACAGGACCAAAACCAGCTGAGGAGTTCTCAAATGTTGAGCCCCAGAATGTGACCCTTGACCCTATGGAATCTGTTTCCATGGAGACTTTGCAGTTTGATTATACTGGCAGCCAGCTGCCTCTTGACTCCACAGCAGCAACTGTTGGCCTTTTTGATTACAACTCCCCTCAGCAGGTAAATGCTTGCAGCACCAAGTTAGTTTAGTATTCCCAATAACAAGACTGTGTGTATTATCCAGATTCAATTCAGCCGTTTTTGGGTTGATTAGTGGGCTATACAGGAGTTAATCCTTAATAACTACGTGCCATAACTATGCAATAGGTAGACGTGACTCAAGACTGCATTCACACTTCTAAATACTGTAGTGTCAGCTAGTGGTGGGACGATTTATCGTTACTTCATGATGTACTGGTATGGGAAAAAACGCAAAGTTTTAAAAACAGGGTGACCTACTTTTTCAGAGAAATTGTATTTCCACATTGTTTTAATAAACTACTGATAACTAAGTAATCTTTTTTCCTAGCTTAGCTGACCTGCTAAACAACAAAACTGACTACTTGCTACCTGACTAACATTAGCAAGAAGGAATTATAGCTAGCGCTACCTTTGTCATGCGTGTAACCAATCCAACCGTATAACTAACAAGCTATCTATGATTAGCTGAAAGAAGTGGAAGGTCGATTACTTTGTTAGGGACAACTTTTTATTTATAATAATAATAATAATAATGCTTCTTTATTGTCACATATACAGTACAGTGAAATTTGATTCTTCGCATATCCCAGCATGTTGGTAAGCTGGGGTCAGAGCTATTTGGTATGTGGTTGCAGTGGGTGTATGGTGCATTTTTTAGCTGTAGTTGTTGTTTTAAAAACTAGCTTTTCTATTGGGCTTCAATTTACTGCATCCTGATACCCCTAGGCATACTTTGTAAGAAATGGTTCATACAGAGATTTATTTTAGAGATGAACATTTAAGTAATTTCCTTTGAACTGTTTTAGCTGTTTCAGAGGCCCAGTGCTCTGGCTGTACAGCAGCTCACAGCCGCGCAGCAGCAGCAGTATGCTATTGCTGCAGCCCAGCAACAGCACATTGGTGAGTGTGTGTGTGTAACTCAAGATCAGTTATTAGAATGATTTGTCATACTCTGGCAGTGCACAGGCTGGAAAATGAATGGACAAATGGCCTGCTGCTGTAATATCTGAGAACTCCTTAAATTCATACAAGTGTGTGTGTTTTTCAGGATTGGCTCCTGCTGCATTTATGCCTAACCCTTATATCATCAGTGCAGCCCCACCTGGGACAGACCCTTATGCTGCTGGCCTTGCTGCTGCTGCCACTCTTGGTATACCATGATCAATGATCCACCCCAGCATATCTATGACACGGTCCCAGCGAGTGTTTGAGTATAGGGTTAATTTGTGTGTGTGCGTGTGCACTGTAGGTCCAGCAGTGATGCCACCTCAGTATTATGGAGTAACTCCATGGGGTGTGTATCCAGCCAACCTGTTCCAGCAGCAGGCCCCTGCCCCCTCCAACTCTGCCAATCAGCAGCAAGCAGCCCAGAGTCAGCAGAACCAACAGCAGGTGTGTAATGCAGCTTTAAAAGATTCTGTCATTTTAAACCGTATTCACACGTGCACTTTTTTTCTGGAACCAAGGCATTTTTCACTGCGGGTTCTGCACTGTGTGTAAAAGCCATCTACACCTGGGGCTGGGCGTTGAATAGAATAAAATTTTCGAATTTTACAAAGACTGGAAAAGGCCTGTTGTGGGCATTCAAACGCAAGTAACTACAACTTATAAACGCTGAATTAGTTTTGTATATAAGCAAGCAGCTTCGACCGACATGCTTCACCCAAACGCCCTAAAAAAAGAAGTAAAAAAAAAAAAACACTGAAATAAATAATACATTTAAGTTAACGTTATAAAGTGATCTTGTTGTCGGAAGGAATTAGTTTGTGTGCAAACTAAACCTGCGATGATGCCCTCTCCTTAAACAAGCCCAGAATCGATCCCGAGTACGGACTCAAGAATTCGGGCAAAGTGCGCAAAACACCAGATAGTTGATGATGTTTAAAGTTAAGCAACAGTAATTGACTCTACATGCTCCTCCTAAGCTGTTCACCCATTGTCTAAATTCTACTGCTCTTTAGGTAATGCGTACTGGAGGTAACCAGCGACCTCTGACCCCAAGCCAGGGTCAACAGGGCCAGCAGACGGACCAGCTTGTAGCAGCTGCAGCAGTGAGCTCAGCCTTGGCGTTTGGACAAGGTTTGGCAGCTGGTGTTCCTGGTGATTCGTTTTTGCTCATAACATGATTATCTAAATAGATATTTTTGGTTTTAGTAATCTCTGGGCTTAACATTACGTTTGTACATGTGTCACAGGCTACCCCATGCTTGCTCCAGCTGCGTACTATGACCAGACTGGAGCTCTGGTGGTGAATACAGGAGCTCGCAGTGGTCCCGTCCGACTCATGGCTCCTGCCTCTGTCATCATCAGCCCCAATGCAGCCGGTATGCATTTCAGCTTTTAGTTCCTTTTGCCATCTAGCTATTACATTGTTGTGCATTATACTGTCGCTTGAAATATGATGAACTCCTCCAGTTTCATTTGAATCTATACAAACTCTCTCCATCTCCTTATCTGTTTTATTTTAAACTTCTTTCATACAGTGGCTGCTGCTGCCGCCTCTGCCAGCGGAGCTAATGCAGGCCTTGGGGGCGCAGCCAATGGGGCATTTCGTGCGTTGAATTCCCAGCAAGGTCCAGGTCAGCAAGGAGGCGGGGCTCTGGGTGGAAGCTCCTTCTATGGGAGTGGCTCCCCAAGCTCCTCCTCGCAGAGCTCATCCCTGTTCTCTCAAGGCTCTGCCCAGCCAGGAAGCTCCTCTCTTGGATTTAATGCTAACCCATCCTCGTCCCTTGGCGCTACCCTGGGAGCAACACTTGGCGGTTTTGGAACAGCAGGTGTGTGTGTGTGTGTGTGTGTGTGTGTGTGTGTGTGTAAAAGCCAGGAGCTAAACCAGAATGGTAGACTGTAGTTTTGCATACTTTAGTTATCGAGTATATGGTCACACAGTTTTGCTCATGTTTTTCAGAGGATGTCAGTAAGTTGAGTGCGAGTGTGTTAGAAGGTTTTCCAGCACATAAACCTATTCAGGAACCATAGAAGGGTTTTTCCACCGGAGTAACCAGGGGGCAGTTTTTGGTTCCAGGGCTGTAATTGCAGAAATTTTTTTGCAGTTTTTTTACTGCAGACCAGGAACTATTTGCATGGCGCTTGCTGTATTGAACATTGCTGATTGGTCCAAGGCGAGCTTCACAGAATGACCTGCCTTTAGCCAACAAGGGATTTACTAAAGCTTGTTTTATATCTGGGGAGCGGCGGGACTGGCAGAGCAGCACTGCTTTTGTTTTTACACAGGTAGTAAGTTTAAAAATGTGTTTTGTGCAACAGCAAGATGGACTTAAGGTGTGAAATTGCATTTTGTGCACATGTGGCTGTATTAAAAAGCTACATTAATGTTATCATATTTGCACAACAAACCAAAATGGTAAAGAACACAACTTTAATCTTAACAACTTCCATGTTCACTGTGTGTGTGCGTGCAGTGGCTAACTCGAGCTCCAGTGGCTCTCGCCGGGACTCTCTGACTGGCAGTTCTGACCTGTACAAGCGCACCCCCAGCAGCCTTACCCCTATTGGCCATGGGGGGTTCTACAACGGACTCGGCTTCAGCTCCTCTCCCGGCCCTGTTGGCATGCCACTTCCCAACCAAGCTCCGTCGCACTCTCTAACTCCCCCACCTTCCCTCTCAACCCATGGATCTTCTAGCAGTCTCAACCTTGGTATGTACCGATGTGCGTTGGTATGTTCTTTTCTTCATCACTAAAAACCATTGAGTCAAATTCTTGCGTTCTTTTTGCTTACTTTTACCTTTTGATTGCAAATAGAATGACCCAAAATCTCGTGGATACATAAACAATTTTACCCAATGTCTTCGCAACTCTTTCATACAGGTGGTCTGACCAATGGCAGTGGGCGTTTCATCTCTGCCGCTCCTGGAGCTGAGGCGAAGTACCGCAGTGCCACTACTGGTTCCTCCCTCTTCAGTCCCAGCAGCCAGCTCTTCCCATCGTCCCGGCTACGCTACAGCATGTCTGACGTGATGCCATCCGGGCGCAGCCGTCTGCTCGAGGACTTCCGCAACAACCGCTACCCAAACCTCCAGCTGCGTGAGATTGCAGGCCATGTGATGGAGTTCTCCCAGGACCAACATGGCTCCAGGTGTGCAGTCATGCACACACAATACATTCCTCTGTCTCCTCTGATGTGATTGTTGAAACAGGGCTTTTATTTTATTTCTTTACTGGAATGCTTTGACTGATACTTTATTGAATAAGAATGCATTGCTCTTAAACTTGGTTTCATTCATCTTGCAGCATCGCTGAAATTCTTTTCAAGCAGAAATGTAAAATTGAGATTCTGTCTGACCCGTTTGTACGACTGTATGTGTGAAATATTGCTTGTGCGTGTGTAGGTTTATTCAGCTGAAGTTGGAGAGAGCAAGTCCTGCAGAGCGTCAGCTGGTCTTCAGCGAGATCCTGCAGGCTGCCTACCAGCTCATGGTCGACGTGTTTGGAAATTATGTCATTCAGAAGTTCTTTGAGGTAAAGCATAGTTTCCTTTCTGTTCTTGAGGTATAACATGTCTTTAGTTTGTTAATCTGTAATTACAGCCTTAAATTTAATTGCAGTTGTCACAGGATTGTGACGGTGTTGATAGGCTAAAGAGACTGTCGTCTTGGTGTGCTCCTCTAGACATTCCTTTGAATTTCTTCAATTACTTTTCTTGAATTATAGGGGCCAGATACATAAACTATTATAACTATTAGGGTTATGTAGCCACATGTTGGTTACAAAAACAATTACATAAACATTCCTTTGCATGTCCTTATTCATTTCATTGCTGTAACGCTTTAAATAGTACTCTGTTAGGATGACTTGCCCACTTGGTTTTGTCTTTCATCTGTCGCAGACATGCATCCTTTAGTAAAATGGCAGTAATGGCTGTTTTCATATCATTATCGTTTGAGGAACAGTGTTTAACAGCATTTGGAAACATGTCTGTCATGAAGAATAAGTGAGTGAGTGCTCTGTCTGCTGCTTGGAGACAGTGTGGACGTTCAAAAGTGCTTGCTTCAATATAACCCCCAAGTTTGTCTCAGCTGTAGACTACGCCAGTACTCCAAACCGTTTCTGCTGAGGCTGTTAATGAATGGGAAAGTAAATCAAAGAAAATTAAAATGCTGACTAGCCATAACTTAATATTAGCTTTTTAAGAAGGAATCGCTGAACTGTTCACCCTCTTCTCATCACTTTTATTACCAAGGTTGAATATTTTCATTTTCTAATGTTCTTTGAAGTACTATCTTGAATATTTAATAAGGATTAAAAGTGCAGGACATGTTTCATTTTAATGGTGTAATGTTTAATCAAGGTGGTACTCATTTTAGAGGTTCTTTTTAAATATATTTGTGCGTGTGTAGTTTGGCAGTCTGGATCAGAAGTTGGCGCTTGCCGAGCGGATCCGTGGCCATGTGCTGTCTCTGGCTCTGCAGATGTACGGCTGCAGGGTGATCCAGAAAGCTCTGGAGTTCATCCCCTCTGACCAACAAGTCATTGTGAGTTGCACACTTACTCGCATCACGCAGCCTCAACTCACTCATTTCATGATTTTTGCGAAAGTTTAGTGGTTAAATAAAGTAAGATTTGTGTTGATGCGTGGTGCAGAGTGATATGGTACGGGAGCTGGATGGCCACGTGCTGAAGTGTGTGAAGGATCAGAACGGCAACCACGTAGTGCAGAAGTGCATTGAGTGTGTGCAACCCCATGCTCTGCAGTTCATCATTGATGCTTTCAAGGGACAGGTGGGTCACCATAGCAACTGGCCTCCGACTACGGTTAAATGTCAGCTTTACATAAAGCCCTCAGATGAGTGTGTGTGTATTTTAAAGGGTTTTCGTTTGATGTGTTTTAACTGTGATAAAAGTGGCTCTCAAAGATGAAAGACATTCTGTGTGTATTTACTGTGTATGTGCTGTGCAGGTGTTTGCTCTGTCCACACACCCCTACGGCTGCAGAGTGATCCAGCGTATTTTGGAGCACTGTCTTCCCGAGCAGACACTGCCAATACTGGAAGAGCTGCACCAACACACTGAGCAACTGGTCCAAGTAAGCAATGTTTTGTATTATCGGTCCAGCTATATCGGTGTGCCTCTAGGGCCAGTAATGTTATCTATCTTGCAGCTCTTTTGACCACCTATAAAAGCATTGATTTTTATTTTATTTTTTCCCCCAAACATTCTCTCACTGTCTTCTTGTGTGTGTAGGATCAGTATGGCAACTATGTAATTCAGCACGTGTTGGAGCATGGCCGCGCAGAAGACAAGAGCAAGATCGTCTCGGAGATCAGAGGAAACGTTTTGGGACTGAGCCAGCACAAGTTTGCCAGGTAATTAGCAAACGCCAGGGACACACGGCAATGGGGCTTAGGAATCGACGTCACATTGTGCTGCATTGTGGGATTAGTACACCATATTGTCTGCATGAGCCATTTGTTTACATCCAACATTTACATCAAGCAGATAACGAACCAAAAGCGCTACCTCCTCTGACCTTTTTATTTTCTATTTTGTGTATTATTTTGCGCTGCTTTAAAAATGTTACAAGCCACTCGAAGCCCATGTGGAATTCACAAATAGATTTACACGCCGACAAACTGTGACCGAACATTCACTACATAGGTTAGCTATGTAACGTGCATTGTATGTTCCTAGCTTACTGGCTACATGTTCCTCAGTCATTCAGCCAATCCATAGTCCTACAACATGCAGGAGAATTAGCAACAAGGCTGAGGAATTGACAGTGCAGTCATCCAAACTTCTGTTCTGGACTTGCCTGAATCATCAGAACCATTACTGTGATTTTCGTAATTCCTAAATATGATCTTAGCTTTTCTGTTAAAGCTTTTGTCAAGTCAGGCTATGTATGCAGGAACACTGTAAATGGGTACTCAGTTGCCTATTCATTTTTAACACGTTACATTTCATTTCAAAATTGAAGTCATCTTGGTAATTGATTAGTTTGTAGAAAGTAACTTGCTCACAAGCTTCACTCCATGTTGATGTAGACAAAAGCCAGTGTGTCGTTAGGGCTGTAATTAAAATGATTTCCCTCTTTGCAGTAATGTGGTGGAGAAGTGTGTGACCCACTCGCTGCGTGCGGAGCGGGCCATGCTGATTGATGAAGTGTGCAGTATGGCAGACGGGCCCCACAGTGCCTTATACACCATGATGAAGGACCAGTACGCCAACTACGTTGTGCAGAAAATGATCGACGTTGCTGAGCCAACACAGCGCAAGATCGTCATGCACAAGGTGAAAATTTAACCTGTCTAAATGCTTCTATTTCTTTACCTACAGTGGAGTCCCAAAGTCTGAGACCACATTGAAAATCCAACACCATGGATTACACTCCTTATATAAACCCTTCTGTTATTGCCATAAACCTTACATTTGGATTCATCAGTAAATAGGACTTTTTTCCAGTGATCCACTGTGAAATGTTTGTATGTCTTAGCCCATGTCAAGCGTTTGGCCTTGTTTCTCTTCCTGAGAAGTGGTTTAGAGACGCTACTCGTCCTTTG
>JAOUQW010000027.1:9095121-9110973 GCA_028565825.1 Olivaichthys viedmensis
CTACTAGCGAGCCTTCTTTTGACACTACTTTTGCTGATTGGAGTCTCTCGTTCTTTATTCAGCACATTCTGTATCTGGGATGAAGTTGCTGTTCTCTCTCTCAGTGAACAAAGCTTTATGTATTGGTCTTCTGATGTTGTGGGCACTTTTGGTCTGCGCCTGATCGTGCTTTGGATACAACTGATCCAGTTTCTGCAAAGTGTTTTAGAGTGCCATACAGTGGCAATGAAAAAAAATCCCAGATTTTTCAATGCGGTCTCAGACTTTTAAACCCCACTGTATATATATACTGTATATATTTGATTGTTAAAGCAAACCATGGATTGTGTTATCGATTTTGTTACTTTAAAGGCTTTAATGTATCATTTATCTTTGCCTGAAAATAATCAACAGATATTTTCAGAAGATCAAAAGACTCAGAAGACATCATTTTGATCAATCTCTCCAACATGGGGAGCCATCTGGGGAAGTTGTGTTGGGCCCAGGCACCCGCTGATTTTGCTGCCAATAAGTGATACTGAAAATGTAAGGCATGGGTAGTTAGATTAAGCCATTAAGACTGAAACAGATATCGAAAACTTGTTTTAATCACATTTTCATGATATCTCGAAAAAACCCTCACATAGCCTAATAACACCGACATTGAACAATACTGCTCCCACCCTGTTGTTTGCACCCATGAAAGAAATAGGGCTCTCCCACTTCCTAAATCCCATTGTAACCCCTGCTGATACATTTAAGGTGGCGTACTGTTCTGACCCAATACTATGTAGTAAGGCAGTAGGCCTATGTGGTTTTGACTTTAGACAGTTAACACCGAGATTGTGTGATCCACAGGCTCTGAGGGATAAAATATGAATCTTGTCATTCACGTTTAGGATCCTTGTCATGCCGAGGTGACGCCTGGAGATACATCACACACACAAACACGCACACGCACACAAACACGCACCCACAAACACACACACACACACAAACACGCACACAAACACAAACACGCACACAAACACACGCACACACACACCCACAAACACACACACACCCACACACACACCCACAAACACACACACACACACACACCCACAAACACGCACACACACACAAACACGCACACACACACAAACACGCACCCACACCCACAAACACACACACCCACAAACACGCACGCACACACAAACACGCACGCACACACACACCCACAAACACACAAACACAAACACGCACACACACCCACACCCACCCACAAACACACCCACCCACAAACACACACACCCACCCACCCACAAACACACACACCCGCACACACACACACCCGCACACACACACACCCACAAACACACACACACCCACACACACACAAACACGCACGCACACACACACCCACAAACACACACACACACACACACAAACACGCACACACACCCACACCCACCCACAAACACCCACACCCACCCACAAACACACACACCCACCCACAAACACCCGCACACACACACCCACAAACACACACACACACACACAAACACAAACACACGCAAACACACGCACGCACACACACACACACACAAACACACACACAAATACGCACACACACACAAACACACGCACACACACACACACACACACACACGCACACGCACACACCGCCGCTCGTGCGCTGATATCGGGAGTGACGAGCGGAGAATCCCGGTCTCCCTCCCCGGTTGTAACGCTGCTGATGCTCGGGCGGGCTGCAGGGGGCGCGCTCATCCTCACCAGGAGAACCCACCCGGTCCGGAGCACATCCTCTTGCACAAGGGAGAGAGAGAGAGAGAGAGAGAGAGAGAGAGACTAGAGGCTGGATATTGCTAATTGTGAGTCCAACAGGACCGGAGCACCAAAAGTCTGAGGATAGAAAAGACAGAGGCCGTGCGCTCCTCTTTGGTCTTCGTGTCCTTTAGCGGGGATTAAATTCAACGAGATCCCGGGCAGGACGGATGTACCGACGGCCGCCCGCACCGAACTCCGAGCTTGAAAACTGAGGAGAGGCTTTTGGTGTTCTTTCCTCGTTTTTTTTTTGTTTTTTTTTTGGAGGCAAAGCGGGGGCGAGCGGGGCGATCGCCGCGTTGCTGCTGCTGCTGCCATGAAGCTGCCGGGCTGGATGGCTGTGGCGCTGCTGCTCGCGCACTCCGTGTCGGTAAGCCGAGCCGTCGCGCTCTATTGTTATCCGCACACAAACGTGGCCGCGCGAGACCTCGGTTTCAGCACCAGTACGTGTGCGTCCGCGTCCGTGCGTCCGTGCGTCTGTGCGCGCGCCGGCACTTCATGACGGATCTGGCGGTACGGTGTGCCTGTGCGTGCCTGTGCGTGCGTGTGTGTGCGGGGGCGTCATGAATTAAGCGTCGTCGCCGGACGTGTTTGATGCGCGGTTGTAAATCTCGGAGGCGGAGGCACGCGCGCGCGCGCGCTTCTCGGTTGACCGCATGCGGCGCCGTCGTGGGCTCGAGCGCTCTGTGGAGACGTCAGCTGCGGGGGTTCCGTTACCGGTTCTCATCCAACCAGCTATATTGATCAGATCAGTGTGTGGCTTTGTGAGTGGCCCTGGTGGGCATTGTAGGTCAGGGACACGCATCTGGCCCGCGCCCCCTCCCGTAGTCTAGTCTGTGTGCTGATGCGTAGTAGTCTCGGACTGGGCGTGCGCGCGCGCGCGTGATTGCAGGCCATAATTAACGCGTCTCATCTAATTAAGCGCTTTTGGCCTTCGTGTGCATGCTCGGATAGATCGGGGGTTTAATAGCTCGGGGTGGGGTGGGGTAAGTGGTGGGGTGCAATGGAACGGCTGCGAGGAAGGATGACGTCATTGTTGAGAGGAACTGACCACAGGCACCGCAGACCACCGCACTAAATGCTACGTCTAAAGAGCAGGCGACGCCACATGTGGTTTTCCCAAAAAAATACCATGTTACATGAAGTACACATACTATTTAGTATGGGAGTATGCGGTTTTGGACGCAGCCATGGTTGTTATGAGTGGAGCACAGCAGCATAGTATTTATCCTTCAAATGAAATATTTATGTAATCATGTCATTAAAACTAGGCAATCCACTGTGTACATCATGAAATGCAACATGAATGATAAAAAGAATAAAACTAACCGGGACACAGTGTTTCCCACAGGTCTGAAGTAAACCTGGAGGGAGGACCGGGTGTAGTAGGGGATTGGTGGTGTTGTGATTCGGATGATGCTGGGAGGGTTGGGGGTGGTTAGGGCGTGTTTGTGTGACATCTAGTATGGTTTTTTTTTTAAACATGCAACTCGAAGTTACTAGCTAGCAACCAAACGCAAAGTATTTAACATCAAATTATTAGCACGGAAGGAGAAGCTTTACCGGGGCCGCCCGGTTCCTCTCTCTCCTTGCGGATTTCTGTTATTCCTGTCATAGCTGCTCTGCTCTCTCCATTCCCCCTATCGCTCTCTCCCCCTTTCCCCCCGGCCCTGACTCCGAACTTTGTAACCGAAATGTAAACATTTTGTTTCAAATGGCAGAAAATATACTTGGGTGTCTGTCAATATACTTGGTGGGGTCCCTGAAGTATAATCTATGTGTAGGAAACAGTGCGTACAAAATACCAGATTATATTGGTTACAGGTCCACCATGACATTGGAGAAACGAGCATAATATGAGAGTAAACATATTTGTGTTGACTTTAGGCAGGTCAGTGCTCAAATGCTCAAAACCCCCAAAAAACTAAAATTAAGTTTGTTCCCTAAAAACATACAACTAAACCTTTAAATCCGAAGAAACGAGGGTGATGGGGTTTGATTTTGTTCGATTTCATACGAATTAAGTTGTAAGAAAAGGTATGAACGCTAACCTCACCCCTAACCCTAACCATGTAACGTTTCATACGACTTGTGAAAATAGTCACAAGAGAACATTTGCATTCTATCTCTTTTTGTGCCCCTCTCTCTCTCTCTCTCTCACACACATTTTTTAATTTCCACCCACTCTTGCCATTTCATTGGGCTTGAAGCTCAAAAAGGCCAGTGTTGAGGCCCCTGTCCAGAATAAAGTTTTTTACCAGTCAGATGTTGAGGCCTCTTAAAAGGAAGTCCAACAAGGACCAGTTTAATGGCGTCCTATCTGCCAAAGCCAGAGTTTAATTTAGATCTGGAAATGTATCCAAGTGGACATACCTCCCTTCCTCTTTGTCTCTGCTGTGTGTGTGTATGTGTGTGTGTATGTACTTGCATGCTTAGGATCATGTCGGTCAGTACTGAATCAGTGTTTTGTGCTGCAGACGACAAAGACAACCATAGAGGGACAGGAGGAGGAGAGAGGGAAAATGGGAGAAAGGAATGTGTGAAGCAGTTTAACACAAGACATTTCTACCCCTGACTTTCTCACTCAGACCACACACACAACCAGGCACAAGCAGCATTGTATCAACATCTTTATAGTAATTTCATAACTGTGCATATCACAGAGAACAAGTGGGATTTGGTATGTAAATATGAATAAAGCAGAATTCACAGAGGGAGATTACACATGAGCAATGAGAAAGTAGAAAATGTTTAATTTGTGGAGAGTCAGATTCTAAGAAAGTGTGTTAATCCGTGCCATCTCATATGTGCAGAAACTGACAGCGTCCTTTGTATTCCGAATTATAGCTCAGATAGGTAAAAGCACGTTTTATGCAGTGGGAACAAAGGCATAAGGTGGATCAAGGCTTGCTTAGCTGATTTTTGAGATTTGAAAATGGCTTTACTCACTTTCATTAAGGGGAACGCTGCATTGTGCTTGCTCGGCAGCCAGGCTGGGAATCTCTAGGCACCGCACGATTCGATTACATTTTGATTCAAGGTTCCATGATGTGATTATAAAACTATTTTTAATGCATCTTGATGCATCCTGATTTTTAAGGCCTACATTTTGATTTCTTCCTATGTAAAAGCCTGATTATGACGTTTTGTGCATCGATGCAGAATCTTTCAAGAGAGAATCACGATGGCTCCAAGAATCAATAATTTTTCTCATCCTTAATTGGCAAGGTTATATACATTTTAGCAGATGTTATAGTTCAATCCTAAAAGAAAACGAACCCACCAATTAATGGCACGTGTAACTGGGAAAGAGCAGTTCATTTAGTGGTGTCTGGGCAGGTGGTGCACCTGACAGCTCATCCATGTCACTAGAAACTAAATGAGCTGCTTCACAGTGACTCACCTCCCTCTGACCTCCACCTATCCTCCCCACTCCTCCGCTGAGACAGGCCTCAAGGTGATGGATGCTAGCAGGTGAAATCTGGGTCACAACATTAATACGAAAAGCCGTTATCTTTACACAAACGAAACCTTTGATTTAGGGTCTATGCCGGTAAAAGGGCTTGTGGACGACGCGGCTAATTATGATTGAGCGAAATGTAACCTAGTGCGGATATTACGCTATTCACGACTGCACCATGTTCTTAATACACTACAAGCAGTAATTATATGTTTACGTTTATTCATTTGGCAGACGCTTTTATCCGAAGCGACTTACAAGTGATGTAGGATCCAATCCAAATATAATCCAATTATATAGAAAATGGAAAGAGAGGGAAAGAGATGGGGGGGGGTGGAATGCAGAAAGAGGAGGGGCGAGTGAGAGAAAGCGTGAGGGTGGATGGAGAAGTGCAGGGCGGTTTGCTCTTTCCCAGGAGACTCGGCTCTCTACCTGCTCACTACAGTCACCATGACAACCACGGAGCACAGTACAACCACAGCTTTTACACAATCTCTCTCTCTCTCTTCTGTGTTTCTCTCTAAATCTGTCTCTCTCTCCCCATCTCCCTCGTCTCTCATACTCTCTCTTTCCTTCTCTCTTTCGGTCTCTGTCACTCTCGGTCTCTCTCTCTCTCTGTGTGTCTGCCTCTCTCTATGTCTCTCTCTCTCTCTGTCTCTGTCTCTCTCCCGTTAATTTATATGCTTCCCCGCTCTGATGGGGGGAGGGGATTCCTCCCAGTCTGTACCTGAGAGACACAGATGAGGGGAGGGAGGGCTGGAGCAGAGGCGGATGTAAATGATAGTCTGTCCGTGTGGGTGTATGTGTGTTTAAATGTCTCTCCACAGATAACGCTTCGCCTTGTTTCAGATGTGGTTCTGTAAAAGCTAGTTTGTGACGGCGCGATCCTGAAAAACCCGCGGCGCGATAAGAGTGGTTGTTCTCTCTCGAACTGCTGAACGCCCATGTGCCCCAAATCTCGGGGCATTTGAGTGCGAGTGTATGTGCTTGCTGAGTTATAATAAGACTCTAAATTAGAGGGCAGAGGTGGGAGCGGCTCCAAAGCCACAATGAATTTAAAACGTTACATCGATATGCTGTTTAAATATGAATACGTCTAGTGTAGCCAGCACGCCACTCCTTGCACAGAGAGAGAAGGGGAGACTGTGTGTGTGTGTTAATGTGTGTCTGTTTGTTCTGCAGATATTTTCAGGGCCTCTGGTTGAGAGTGGGTGGAGCCAGTGATGCATTTCCGTGGAGATAGAGGACCAGCTCGTATAATTGGTTTAACAAGAGGTCAGGGGCGTGGCAGTGCACTCTGGGGAGTATTGCGGTGTAGTTAACGTTCCGGTGGCAGGGTGAGGCACAGCGAGCATTTGGGAATCGTTTCAGACAACACAGAATCCCAGTGGGAGAGGTGTAATAATTCTGGGCCAACACAGGATAAATCTGGTGATGCTTCAGAGATTCTGTGTATCCATTTCGGAATCTGATTGCTGATCGTGTCTAAATATGTGACCATGCATATGTACAATTACTATACACATACTATATACAAGTACCATAAATGATTAACCATGCAATAAATACTATACATCCACTATAAACTAATGGCCATGCATTAAAATAACGCAAGAAAGCTTACACGAGTTTATAATGTAAAGGTATCAGAATATTGGTGAATAATTTCTTTGAAGCCTACAGTGTGTGTGCGAGAGAGGGTAGAATAACTGAATGAAGCCAATCTAAATGCGTTTCTATCTGATCGAACAAGGTGGATAATCTGTTCAACAATCCTTTAAATAGAAGAATAATTACGATGTAAAATCAGAATCTGTGTAAAAAACAAACGTGTTGGGTGCAAAAAACAAAGCTCATGTTACATTGTTAACAATTAATAATTATTACAAGGTTGTATGCTTGGGGGGTTGAATGGCATCCAACAAATATTTTGATTAAGATGCAGGACATGAATTCTTCTTCTCGCTATCTGTTTATTCAGGACATCTGGAGTATGCTTTGCTGAGACCGACATAGGATAAGACTCAATTATGCACGGCTAATATTCTGAGCTGATATTAGCTACTTGTTATGCTCTGACAGGACTCACAAGCTTCTCGTTCTTATGGTAACATTGACACTAAATACTACATGCTTCTGGCATGCTATTAAATTAGGTTCGGATTACATCATGTAACATGCATTTAAACAGAGATATTCAACACACCGCCAAGTTCAGGGCACATAAACAGTTCATTCAGAATATACTGTACATTCGGATTGATGAAAATATTTCCATGTAAACACAGCCAATGCCACAAAGCAGGTTTACACAAATCCAATGTCTAGACCTCTAATGAGCAAGCCAAAGCTGACCGTGGAAAACTCCCATGAGACGGAATAAGGAAGAAACCTTGAACCAGGAGGCAGAATCAAAATGGATTATAGTATAACAAGAATAAGATCCATTTAGGATAAATTGGTGAGTATGTGTGTGGTGTGTGTGAGGGGGTGTATAAATCTCCATGTGGGTGCTCTCTCCCCCTCTCTCACTCTCAGATCTGAGGAAACGTCCTGGAGAGCGGACCTTAAATCATTTAACACTCAATCCCCATGGAGGCAGGAACAAAATGGAGACATGGAGAACGCGTGCACACACACACTCAAATTGTATTTCACTTTTAAAACCTGGGACATTATCGGCACACCTTTTACGGGCATTAAAATCTACGGTAATGTACCGGGATGCACGCATTCACATTTGCCATAAAAGTCCCATTACACAGAATGTGGCGTATAACAAATCCCACATACAATAGGTGATTTTAGAATTTACATTTCAAACACTTGAGCTTGTTTATCACCTGCATCTTCTCTCTGAATCTATTGGTGATTTCCTGATGAATGACGCATTCTTTTATTTGACGAACATTGTCGTCCTCGGCACGAGTGGCCAACAGCGCCTTTATTTCTGAATCGCGTCTATTTCCAGACATTTCTCCTATCATTATGCTTCTTCACTTCACCTCCTGTCGTCGCTTCACTGTGCTAATGTTTTAAATCAGCCGTCTCAAAAGGTGTCAGCGCCTCATAGGATAAATAGTCACCAAGATGTTACCCCTTTTTTCCAGGACTGTATCGGCTTCTGTTTACATATGACCCCTCCTGATAATTTACTGCAAATTTTACTCGTCCTGGTCGACTCTTGTATCAATCTTCCTGGGATTTCGAGTCTGGTTTGCGTTCACACTTGTGAAAAAGGCTTAATACACTTTCACATTACTTAATGAGTGGGATTAAGACAGTTGTTTCTGAAAAATCTCCCAAATCATGAGATCCCTGCTTGGTGATGGTGAGATGATTGTTTTGTCCAGGCCATGGGGTGTGTTTAACGTCACTCACTTAAACAGTGTTATTGGTGACCACACGTATTTATAGCATTTTTTTAGCAGTGTGCCAAGGCCATTGGTTAATCTGAGTTGCAACTGAAACCTTTCTGTTTGGTTAACCACATACACCAGATTAGGTAGGAGAAAAGCCTGCATTTTGCTTGATTGTATGGTCGACCAGCATCTCTGCTGCCTGGGAGTGAGTGCGTAACCACACAGCTTCTTTTAAGACCCACAAGCAAGAGATTAAACAAAATATGCTTTCCTCTCAAAGTGCAAACGTGCACACAAACCATACATTCCACAACACTGAATTGTTTTTCAATAAGAGTCTTTCTGCTTTGTCAGATTGCAGGATTTCACAGCAGAATATCCACGTCTGCACTTTTTTTTCTGTCTCTTTTCTTCTTTCACATGGACACACATAAAAAGTCTAAACCTGGAGTATAACCTCAGCTGCAACTTTATTGCTCAGAGCTTGTTTGGTTTTTCTTGTGAAAATTCAAAGCTGTAATTTCTAAGAGAGTCAAAGATGGGAGAGCCTTGTTCATGTGGATGTGCAAATTGATATGGCATCTTTACAACTCAGTGGTAGCCCTGCCCAACACACCCTGCCAGAGAGCTTGATAAGCTAACAGATCAAATCAGCAGCCTCTAAATGTAAACTCGTTACCCTTGTACCCTATGTGCTAATGAAGATTTTACACTTTGGAACATTTGAACAAATACTCAGTCTATGCATATCAATGTCTGTTTCAGTAACAGGTATGTTGTGTGTTACAGATACTGTATATTGTGTTGCATCACGTACACAAGGAGCAATTCTATGAGCAGATATTTGTTGATGTGTATTTTTTCTGCCCGCTTTGTCAGCCCAGTTTTTTGTCTCATAAATGTAGGCAAGCCTCTCACAAGATCCGCATAGCATCTTTCTTGGATAGCCATTTCATCCATAAAGGAAGTGTAATCAAATTGAATATAACACCTTATTTCTACACTGTAGTACAGGTTGTGTAGTTCCTTTTAGTATTCAAATTCAACATGAACCTGATCCTCTAGCACACTCGAGGGTGAATCTTGAAGACAGACGCATCTACATTACTATGCCATGTTTTGGCACTAAAGGGGACAAGTTAGGCTTAAATGAGTGTAATACAGCCAATGAAAGCTCTTGCTGCATCATATTTCTCAGTAAATTGACATTCATGAATTACGCCTCATGAATTACCAATAAGTTCCAGTGTATTATTCAGTTGATCATTTTAAAGCATATTATTCAGTAACTACTATGAATTACTTTGTAACTACAATGAAACTAAGGTGTGTAGTTACAAGCGTGAGGAAAGTCTGGACCAGCCGATGGGTCTTAGGAGTTTAAGGGGTTAAAAGGCAAAAACCTTAAGATGCAGGCAAAACGTTTGGTTTGAAAAAAGCTTAAAGACGCTCCAGTCTTTAATCACTAAACAATGTGTTCATGTGATATTCATTTTGATCACATCTGTGATTGTTCTGTGCACGAAGGGCGTATAAATAAGCAGTACACACAAGCAGTTGTTGAATTAGTACAAATGTTTTCAGTGAATGTCAAAAAGACGTTGCACCATTTACATTTTAAATGAAGATGTTGGAATTTCACACGAGATGAAAAAGGACAGGGGTGGTTTATGGATATAAAACATCTTTCAAAACTTCTGATCTATGAAACTATGATGTAGTAGCTGGGTTGGTTGCTCTGACTGAAATATTATGAATTCTGGAGCAGTTCAACATTTCTAATGGGTTGAGAGAAAAGAAAAGAGAGAAGAGGAGCAGGTATGGGCACAAACATGAGAGTTACTTTCAGTCAACAGTGTTCCAAAATATTTTCCAGATATGACTGCTTTAGATTTTAAAAAGGAGACAGAAAAAAGACAGTTTTAATGCCAGTCAGTGAGTGGTATAGAGACTCACAGACTATTCACACAACAACAAATGTTGCATCCTGCAACAAATGTTGTGATTTGTTTTTCACCTCATTTGAATTCTGGCACTTCAGATCTGACAATACATTCAATTCAGAAGTGACAAACAGCAGGAGAGCAATAACAGAGCCGCTATAACTATGGTAAAAATGTGTCATATTGACTTATCACAATACTTTAACAAGACCGTTATTACACTTTTTACACACTTTTGAACTGTTTTAACTTTTAAACAGTCAAGTGGTGTCAGATATGGCCTGCTTGCTTTTCATGTTTGGAATTTCGCTTGTCTCATCCGAACCATCATCACTCCCCAGTAGTGTTGCCCAAATGTAATGATGTGTATTTAGATGCAATGCGTTTGTATTGCAGACGCACAAACTTGTATCCCGTGTTGTAGTGTGAGGACAAGCAGAGCCCTAACCCCTTAAACTCCCAGTTTATTATTCAGGTGTTTATCTTAAAGCATATTATTCAGTAACTACTATGAATTATTCAGTAACTACAGTGAAACCAATAGGAAAGTAGTCAAGAGGAATGCAAGTCTGGTAATTAAACATAATTGACCGTGATATTTGTGAGCTTAGCTAAGGTTAGCTAATTGGCTAATGTTAGATATAGTTTTTTTTAATGACTCTAGTGCATGAAATCTTGAAATCCGCATTCATAGATTTGAACTGTCAGACCAATCACAGCTCTGACAATTTTTCAGTCTTGGCTTCCCAAGCACACTGAGACTGCAGACAAAGGTGATTATTAATTCACTAGACAAAGTAGGCTAGACCAACGATAGCCACGATGGCATACAGTGGTGGCTTTAAAAATGAATGAATGAATGAATGAATGAATTAAGTTTAGAGTCAAGTTGTGTCTATATTTAGGATTTTAAAAAAACATCGCAATTAATTAATGTTACTAAAGCCCAGTCATATTTTGATTTAAAGAGTAATACTTATGATTAAATATAGGCTTATAATGTAATATGTGAAGAAAGTTTTGTTTTTGAAATTGGCTTAAGAATTGTGATAAATAAATAATTATTTCTTATATTAGCCAAAAATAATTTAATTTAATTTATTTAATGATCATTTTAGCCATGATTGTGCAGCCATGGCTGCATACATTGTTTCTTTTTCTATATAGCTTTTTATCAATTTTTCTAATGTTTAATTGAAGAGTTTTCTAGCATGTCTCTCCCCTATCACACACCAGCACTGTCAGTAAGGTAGGGACTCTTGCGTCATTCTCTTCCGCTGAGAGTGTTGCGTATGGCTTTCTCCAGCACAGTGTGTCATGGATAGTGTGTGACACGGACTGAACCCCATTAGGGCACATCACTCCTATACTTTACCTTGGTGCTGCTCCCTTGGAGGAATAATTAATTTCACTCTTCTATAACATTTTGGAAATTGCATTTCTGCTGCTTTGACGCCAGACTATTGTTATGCTGTTGGGTAGATTTGTTCAGAGATGCACATATTTAAATTAACAGAAGGAGAAGATGGGCTAAAGTGTTCCCTGGAGAGCATTACTGAGCACACTTGGTTGAATATGCGATGTAGGCTATCTGAATGCTTGGAGTAAAAATTAAATGAAATGGTTATCGCTGTTGAGGCTCTTGGCTATTTTGGTTGTAAAGCACCACATGTATTCCAGTTGAGCTATTTCTATGCAACGTAACGGAGATGGCAGCAAAGCATATTGCAGTTTTTTATGATTTTTAATGCCACAAAACAATATTAGTTGTTATGTGTTTTGAAACTGTTATGTATGATTTTATTGTGGCTGGAGTAAGCATAGCGTTGGGTACATATCATTTCAAATGATATCTGTATTAAAAGCAAATGACCAACGTGTTTTAGGAAGCACTATTGGGGATCTTTTCTGCTGGCTTCACAGTGCCTCCTCTCAGTGTGCTACCTTGACCCCAGGCTTTCAGGATGAACAATAGAAGACCATCCCTAAAACAATGGCCCATATCCTGCACGCCACTGAATGTTTACACTGAATGTAAACCACACCCGGTTCACCACTGCATGTAAATGTTTCAGTTTAGATCTATCTATCTATCTATCTATCTGAAGGCAGAAGGTAATTATGCTATGCGCAGATGAAATGGAATATGAATGAGCAAGCGTAAGCTGATGTGCTTCTGTCAGTTGTAGCGTCACATCTGCCAAGTGTGGCTCCAAATTGCAGTATTAATACAGACATGACGTACACACACGGTTAAAATTCTAAAATGTTCAATAATGTCATAATCCTCAGAGTGTCAGAATCTCATAGACAGCGCAGTTGTCTGCAGTCCTCTGTATGAGATTTGCTCTCACTGGCTCAGGTTTGAAGGCATTACTCTAGAAACTGCTCATCGATCCACACGATACCCATTACAGTGCTGAGATAAACTCAACTTGGGTAAAAATTATTAACAAGAAAATTTCTCAGGATTTCTCAGTTGCGCAAAAGTATCGCCTCAGACTTCTAATTTGCCAAGATACGACTAAGGTCATGCACCTTATCCTCAGCCCTTTCTATGCTGTTTGACAAGTTGTCATTTGTGATAAAATCCTTCAGTCTTCCTCACATCTCCAGTGTGACGGAGTGAAAGACGCTCAGAGTTTAGATAATAAGATCTCCGGATGGGCTGGAGACAAAAAATGGGCTGGCAATTATTTTCTGACATATTGGAAGCCTTTGCCAGGACTCAGGAAAGCTCAGGTGTAAACAGTGATGTGACTGGAAATGACAGCACAAGATCTTAGACTGTCACTCAGAACAAGGATCCCAGAAATAGAACACTTAGGGCTGGTTACTGATAGTAATTTATTCATTTGGCATACACAGTTATGCAAAGAGACCTTCAAGTGAGGCAGAATACAATCCAAGCATAGAACTGTTAAAGGAATATACCAACGGTTTTTAAAATCTACATTTATCCACCTCATCTGCAGCGTATGGACATTTACCACAGATAAGAATTTATACACTTTCCCTGTACTGAGAAAAGAAGGGAAAACGTGTTTATTCGAAACCACCTTATAATGGAAATCTAAGGGCAGTTGTTGAATTCTTTCAATATACTTTAAAAATGGTGACTATACAGAGCGATTTTTAAAACTACAACCCTTACAGTCTGACAATAAAGGTCTTAGGATGAGACAGACATGAGAGACCGTCTTACCAAAGCTGTCCTTATGGAGTTTTATCTAGTTAATTCCAGTTACTTACGCTTTCCTTGAGGTTTTGTGGTTTTTCATGCCACATCAGACAAAAATTGAGGCACTTCCATGTTTACTTTGAGCTACGTTGACTACGTTCGTAACGCATAACAAATTCTGTGATGCGTAAAAAAAGTAGTCCTATCTCTAAAATGAAAAATTATAAAGAGTTTCATTGACAAATACTTCGTGTAAAATACGTTTCACATTTCACATAAAGTGTATTTGACTGCCGCAACAACTGCCCTTAGACTTCCATTATAAGTGAGTTTTAAACAAATAGGTTTTCTGTTCTTTTTTCAGTAGAGACAAATGTGTTGAAATTCTTGTCGGTGGTAATCGCACATACACTACAGATGCGGTATATAGAGTCTAGGTTGAAAAATGCTGGAGTATTCCTTTAAAGGAGCTGACAGTGACACAAGTGCCGCAAGCCAGTTGTGTCCGCCAATTGATCAGAAACAAACGCAAGATGGTTATAGTTAGAACAATATAATTCAAACATGAAATCTTATATGAGCAGTTCCTTGCCTTTTCAGCTGTACAGCCTCTGAGCAATGCTTTGACAAGTCAGGTAATAACACCAGCTGCTTAAAATACACTTGCATAATATGTGTGTGTGCACGCAAGCAGGGAAGAGATTGAGGCTGGGAGAAACAACGCAGAGACAGACAAGTAATCGATCTCTGTCAGTCTTATTTCCTCCCATCTACTAAATCTGAATTTGCTCACTTAACATATCATGTATGGAAAGTGATATCGATCGATGTGTGAAAACTGAGACACACACACACACACCACATATCCTCCCAGGCAGTTCTGCCGGTAATGGAGATTACTCTGTGACTAATTCAAAAAGTGTGGGGATGAAAGATTATAAACAGAATCACCTGCTGTAGGCAGGGCAAAGTGGAACAGAGACATGGAGAGAAAGGGAGAAATGTTTAAATGCAGTTACTAAAGAGCTTAGAGTAGCTGAGCAAGGATTGGAGACAGACCAGGACACTCAACATAACCTAGGCCATGAATTACATACACACAGAAGAGGAATAATGTTGCTGCCTCCTGACAGAGTTGCGCTCCCAACTCGTTACACACCTCTCTGTTAACATATGTAAAATTACTAGGGCTTTTAAATTCGTTGAAATTACTTCAAAGATTTAGTATTTGAATATTAATGACTGCATTTGAATATTAATGGACCTACAATTTTATCCTGCCACAGGCAGAGTAAATATTAGCAGTAGCGCTACACCAAGCTATATTCATATCGCATAGACCACAGAAGTTGAAAAAGTGTCGCTTTTTTAAGCAAATAAAAAATCATTAGAAGCCACCATCATACTTTTGATATAAACTTTAAGGTTTCAGATTCATTTTTACTTATTTACCCACAGTAATGTTTTCTTGTCACTGATAGTTAGCTAAATTTTCTATATCTTAGGCCACCTGGGATTTATGAAATAATCTACCGCTTTTACACAGGAATATATACTGTATATTTTTTTTTTTCATTTTATCTAACACACAGTTAGGTCCAATCCCAAATGGCTTCCTATTTACTATACAGTCTCACTACATAGGGGATAACATAATGGCTTTGTAGAATATATAGACGGGTGACAAATTAAAGGAAAAACCTGAATAAATGAGTGCATCCACAGGGCATGAGGGGTCACTGAATAGTTTGATAAGTATGAAAATTATGTAAATCATATGCTATGGCCTTCGCAGTCACCAGATCTCAACCCAATTGAACACCTATGGGAGATTTTTGGGGCGATGTCTTAGACAGCAGCTCTCCACCACCATCATCAAAACGAATATCTTTTGGAAGAATGGTGTTCCATCCCGCCAGTACAGTTCCAGAGACTCGTCTGTATGTAATGCACGATATTCCCAAGAAAACGTCATTTGAGATTCAGCCACAGAAAAAAGAGTGGCTCAAATAACAAATAAGTGGACAGCATTAAGTATACGTAGGTGTGAATGGGGTCTTCACACAGGAATATATATATATTTATATATATATATATACG
>JAOUQW010000027.1:9136033-9156202 GCA_028565825.1 Olivaichthys viedmensis
ATGCTGGGATATGCGAAGAATCAATTTCACTGTACTGTACTTGTATATGTGACAATAAAGGAGCTTTCTATTCTATAGCATTCAGTATTTACTGAGAGTTGTGTAAGGTTTGTTACATGAACAGTTTGAACACGAACAGAACGAATCCGAGTCACCACATTGACAATGTTGTTACAAAAAGGACTGACAACTTTACCTGTTAATAGACAGAGTATATGCACACACATCAGATCAGATCAGATCAGATCATGAAAAGCTTACTCTTGTGCACAAACAGTCCATGCTTTTCACTTTGCTAGTTATCCAGCTGGGTGTTACAACGCCTACAGCAAGAAGTATTTGCACATTGGATTATATAACAAATCTTAGCCTAACAAAGAAATCAATGGGGAAAAAAAAAAAAAAACAGTGCCACAGTTTCCTATATATAAATAAATAAATAAATAAATAAATAAATAAATAACAAATCTTAGCCTAACAAAGAAATCAATGGGGGGGAAAAACAAAAACAAAAACAACAGTGCCACAGTTTCCTTTATATAATAATAATAATAATAATAATAATAAAAAATAAAAAAATAAAATAAAAAAAATAAATAAACCCTACCAGTGTTTTTAACTGAAATGAGGTGCCTGCAGTTCTGATCAAGCCCGTCTCTGCTCTCAGTCCCCGTTTTATAAAATCATTTCCACACAGGTACACGCGCGCTGAAAATGGTGCGCTGCGCCTCGTGGTCACGTGACGGAACTTTCTCAGCTGTTTCAGGTTCCTTTAAATCCATCACTAATGGTCTGATTTAGCGCGAACCGTGTCGCTTACCTGGCCGCTTACCTGGCGCCTTTAGCTCTGAGGTCATTCACGTGGGTAGTTTGAGTTAGAGGCATTTTGCGCAACAAGATGGCCGAGGACTTCCTGTTTGCTAGTGATTACGGTGCGTAAATGAACCTAAATTAGGTTATAATTGTTTAATTAGAAGGCACTGAGCCCTTGTTAGCGACACGGGGAGGCTGTGCAGCAGTCGGCTGTCGGGCTTAAAAGACAAACAGCATGAGGGTTTGCCACTTAGCTTAAATAAATGAGGATATATAGTTTGAAGCGTTTGCTCTTTTTCTCTATGTAAATAGTGGTGTTCTGGGTTTACGACCATTTCTCGGTTAACAGGTCTAGTTGCTTGCACGTTAAGGCTGCTAGATGACAAATAACGGAAACACCAGCCATGCTTTCTGTCAATCCAATCCCATGACTTCTAATTTTAGCCCCAAAATTCGGAATATAGTTTAAAAAAAAAAAAAAAAAAAAAAAAGTAACCAGTGCAGCTTTCTGACGAGGGGTTTCTTTGTGTAAGACAAAAGTTGCAGGATATCTGCTTCGTTCCTTGAATGAATGGCCACATGGTGACATTACTGCATTGGTTCTAGTTGCTCAAGGGATTTGGTCAAAATACTTACAATGCTACAGTATTGATTTTAAATCAACACGAGCTAGTTAGATATGCATGATGCTTTAAGTCTGCATGAGCTGCACAGGAGACAGGAGGATAGACATGAGATGCAATTTGAGGTCAGAGTTGGGGTGTTAATTGGGGTGGCAGGACTTATTTCAAGGGTGGCAGCTGCCACCCTGTGCTACTCGTGTGGCTGCGCCCCTTTAACCACTCGTGAATGATTTCCCATAACTTCACACCTTGTGGATTATAGTCCTACCGATGTAGCTCAGCAATGAAACGTGTCTTTCGTTTACAGGCAGCCCATGTCCTTTATGTGAGGAGGATGGGGAGAGGCCTTATCTGGCACTCGGCGCCAGTGAGCAACAAAGAAAAGTGGACGAAGAAGAAGCAGTGCTAAAAAGAGAGAAGGAAGGTGATTCTATAAATGAAGAGAGAAAAGAAGAAGCGATAAGGGAAGAGATGGAAACCGTGGTGAAAGGATTTGTTGAGACTAATGAGGAAGATGATTTGAGCGTGGAGGAGAGGAAGAGTAAAGTAGAAATGCTAAAGGAGAGTAAAAGCAAGAGTGATGGTGGAAAAGAGAATGAAGTGAGCAGTGATCTGGTCCCTCCATCACTAGAGGAGAAGAGTGTCCTACAGCTGGACTCCGTCTGCCCAGTAAACTTGGTGATGGTGTGTGAGGAGTCAGTTGAGAGAAGTGTGAGTGAGGAGCTCATGCTGTGTCCCTCCAAGTCTCTAACCCTTTCGCAAATCTCCTCGTTATGCTCTCCTCCTTCCCAGAACCCCCTACCTCTCCCACTCCCACCCTCCAATACCTCTGTGCTTCCAGAACAAACGCAGCCAATGGTTCAGACCCATGGCTCAGCGCCCATGCCTGTCCCCCAGGCTCCCTGTCTGGGCAGGCATGCGTATGGGAGTAGCCCATCTGTGGAGCCCAAAACACTCGCCCCTTCTGGGCAGCTGGAGGTGACGCTGAAGCAAGTGTACACTACACGCCGTTACACCCGCTTTACCAGCAGGCCTGCGCCATTATCCTCAGTCCATCCAGAGACCAGCTCCCAGCCCTTACCATGCATCAGCAACACGTCTCTACTGCCACCTGCGCCTAAGAAGAAAACGCGGACCTCCTACAGCACTGGTGAGTGAGTGAGTGATTATAGGAGGTCAAGCGTGTAGTAATTTGACTAATCTGGCTTTCATTCAATATAAACAGTATGTATGAATGTGTATAGATCAGTTGGAGGAGTTGGAGAGGATGTTTCAAGATGACCACTACCCGGATGCAGACAAGCGCAAAGAGATTGCGATATCAGTTGGCGTCACACCCCAGAGGGTCATGGTCAGTCCTGTGTCTTATTTTTAGCCCTTTCTTTTTTTCTTTTAATGACCCAGATCTGGGCAAATTATTAAAAATAACGCAACTGTGCACATAATCTTTCTCAGGTGTGGTTTCAGAATCGTCGCGCCAAATGGCGTAAGACCTCCAAAGCGACAATAAGAAAACCTCCAGTGAGCCGGGCCCAGGCACCCACCCAACCGCCTGTCCACAGGTAATTCTTATGAAACACTGTCTCCTCTTACATAACACATTTTTTGTATTCACTGTGTCTATATTTACATGTTTGTTTGTAGGCCTGCTCTTTTCACGGGTCCTGCGATTGCACCCTTACCACCCCAAACTGGAAACACGCTCCCTTCTTACAGTACCCTGCTTGCTAGCTGCACAAGCCCACCAGGTTGGTCTCACACGCACACACTCTAAAGCTAGGTATAGATGGGCAGCTTAAATCTGTTTTTGCAATGAAGACACTCTAAAATCAGGTTTAAGTGTGTGCTGTGTAAACAAAACCTTACAGAGCCCAGTGGAGTTCCATTTAGAGTTTTATTTTCTGCCATTTTGTGTACAATGTGTGTCTGTACTGATGTAGATATGTTGTACTGGAACCACTGCATGTTGGACTGTTTTGTCTTAATCATAGATGGTTTTGAAGAAGAAGAAAAAAAACAATAAAACCTTGAAACAAGTTTCTTTAACCATAAAGATGTATATCAATATCCATAAATGTGTGTGTATGCATGGGAGCCCATGTTCCAGGCTGTGTGGATGTGGGCACTACGTGTGTGTCTCAGGGGAGCTCGGGGGACTACAAGCCCTTCCTGATGCAGAGTCCCCCGCCTCTGCGCCGTGCCTCGCTGCCCTTTTATGCTGCATACAACCCCCACACACACACGCTATCTGTGCTGCTGGACACCCCGGAGCACAGCGAGCCTCAGCCCGTCAGCATGCACACAGACACTGGGTGAGTACCAGCATCAGCACCTGCACCACCCTCGCATACCACTAGAGGGCGGGGTACCACACATCTGCCTCATTGGCACGGAAACATGAAGACTGAATACATTTCTTTTTTTATTTATACGTAACGTGGCGTATTTTCAAGTAAAACGGATTCAGTGTTTTCATTCGATCATAGCTGGGGCGGTCGATATTTTTCCCTGCACGTAGGGATTGGCGCTATATATATATATATATATACATATATAACTATATGATGACAATCTCACAATAAATTACATCATGATGTGCCTTTCTAAGACATCGCTGGTATCGATTGTATTGTTATAATAATGACTGACTCTACAGTTCCTTAACAGTAACAAATAACTGATGACTGTCCAGATTTTTTGTACCAACTGTTTTCTGTAGATGTTTAATAAAATATAATTAAATTTTTATCTGGCAATACTGGTTTGCTTTGTTTGTTTTTTGTTTGTTTGTTTTTTTGCCAATTTTGTGATGCACATCATGTATTGTATTGTGATAGGATATTTTTGCCATATCGCCCACCCCTACCTACCCCCCTACCTACCCGAGTGTGCATTATGATGTAAAAAAATAAAAATTAGAAGACGTTTAAAGGCAGACAAATGTCTTTGCATTGTGATGGAAGATTACTGAAAAACAAGAATTTATTGTATTTCAGGTTTAACTATGATGCTGTGGGCTCTTCAGGTAAATATGAAGCTGTTACTTCTGGTCCTGGAAACAGCACTCAGCCTTACCTGCTCACCACATACCCACAACAGTCCAGCACGTTATTGCAATCCAGCACACTCCTTCCCCAACAAGGTCATAACATACTCCCACAGCAGCCAAACACACTACTGCCACAATACTCACGCGTGTCGTACCTCACCCCATCTCCATACCTGACCCCTATCCCGAACGAGGGCACCGGCACCTCCTGCCTGCCCATGAACCCGGGCACCAGCAGCAACCTCCTGCCCTGCAACAGTGGACATGCCTACTTCCAGTGTCAAAACGGTAACCAGCTACTACTGCAGCCTGGACTACAGGGTAAGACGAGCATATGCATACACACACATTTGCTCTGGTAAAGGGTCTTTTGTGATAAAGTTGTTTGTTTTTGATTGTGTGAGCACAGCATTGCAGGCGTACTCTTGGGCAGGTGACATGTACGGTCATTCAGCTCAGGTTCCACACGCAGTCCTGAAGCCCCAGTTTACATCCCAGAGTCATGAGAGCCACTATCCTCCGCTGGTCCCACCCCAGCCTTACATCACACCCCAGAGGGCATCGTGCTCCAGCCTGGCCAAACCTGTCACCCCTGACCCCATGCTGCCCAGCGTCAAAACAGAGCTAGAGGAAACAGGACACAGCCAGTCAGCCAGAATCAGCGAGCCAGAGACCATTTTCCATTGTGACTTCTCGCCCATTCACTTCTGACATAAACAGGTGTGTGTGTGTGTGTGTGTGTGTGTGTGTGTGTGTGTGTGTGTGCGCGCGCGTGCTGAAGCAAAACATTAAGGAGGTTGTATTGTGAAAATTGGCTTTTTCTGTATTTTGGTCGTTTTAGACTATATATTGCAGCAACACTTAAATCTTAAATCTGTACCTAATGCGGTTTCTTCAGTTTAGCGGTGGAAATTTTTTTTTTTTTTATATGTCCTGTTCAAAATCAGACTTTATCTACATCACACGAGAGATGCATTTGCATACCCTGTGATGGGCCCATGGCTGCAATCAATATACAGTTTAAACGAGACACAGCTGCGCTAACGCCAAAACATACCTGGGTGCAGAGTGGCAAATAAATCCCCAAATGGTGCCCAAATAAATTCCTCTTTGTTCCCCAAAGAAAAAAACTCCATAAAAAGTGGATAGGGTTGGTTTTCTCCTATCCCCTAACTGTTCTTTTGATTATTTATACTCTGATGCACAACAAATGAGCGCTTTGTCAGTTTTGAAACAATAGGTTACAAAAAAACTTATTCCAAAGAAGATGTCTGCGTGTATTGAGGTGCAAAATGTTTCTCCCTTTGATTAGCATACTGGTAGATGGGAGTCATCAAAGTAACATTAGCTTACCCCCTTAAATTAGCTGAGTCCTACAATTAAATCAGCTACAGTACTGTTGATAAACTGTAGCATAAACTCATTGCTATAAAACTTCCTGCAACCCTCAGTTTAGTATTTTACTTCTCTTCCTCATATTCTGCATCAGGTAGGCCAGAACTTGCGCCTGTTAACTAATCAATATTAATAAACACTGGGCTCTGCTTATGAATATTCAAAATATCGACACTGCTTTCAGGGGTCTCTTATTAGTGTGTGTGTGTGTGTGTGTGTGTGTGTGTGTGTGTGTGTGAGAGAGAGAGTTCAGAGGAGTAAAAAAATGTGTGGGTGAGTGAGTATGTTCCTGTGTGAAATTACTTCCTGTTGTGTGTTTCAGGGCCATCAGCACTGAGAGGAACTCGAGAGTTTGCAGTCTGTTTGTGTGTTTCTGTGCTTGTGTTTTTTTCCATTGTTGACTGCAGGCTTTATTAAAGTGCCCTTAATCTCTTATTAGTTCAGCTTGTGCCTTTTTGTTCGATGAGTATGTGTCCATGGTCACTTATGGGCCAACTGAGTGTAAACATGAGTCAAGCTAGAAGTTTTGTTTGTGTGTTATATTTGAGTTCTATCAAGATTTAAAATGAAGGAAGTGAGCATCATGTAAGCACTAGAGGGCTCTGTTTCACCAAACCTTCTATTAATTAAGGAAGTTGCAAACTTTGTTTATGTTCACACAGTATTGTTTGGCTTCTAACACACTTGGACTCCCTTTATTAGCTTTAGTTGCTTGATCAAAATCATGTAACTTTGAGTAAATAATTTGGTGGTAAACATTAACTCCTTTTATCAGTGGGTCTTGTGTGATAGTCTAAATCTTAATGTTACAAAGATTAAGGCCATCATATTCAAAGTTTTAAAGCTGGTGTCATTTTGAACCGCTTTAGTAGTTAAACTGTTTAACATCCTCTTGTGCATTTTACAAAATGAGCCTACGGAACTGTCTGAGGATGCATGCGTGTCAGCATCAGGAAGTGTCTGTGGCTTGTAAGGCTGTGTCTGTCGGTGTACATCTCGGACGGTGTGTGTGTAAGCGAGACGGAGAAAGATGTCTGGAACGCGGTCCCTCTGCTGCCATGTTAACACGGCCACCCGAGTCTCTGCCATCTTCTATCTGGTAATGTTCACCTGCTTATGCACACACCCATGTAGGATACAAATGATTTTACAGTATCAGAATTAAGAGGCATATGGTTTAGCCAAAAAATGTCCTAATAAATGCGTGTTCGTGTGTGTGTAGACTCAAGTGTGTGTAAATGTGATCACAGACAAAATTCCATATGTTTTTTAGAGTGTGTGAATCATGAGTTATCTGCACTTCACTAACGCATGTCGGCTCTTCCTGTTTTTGAGCAGTGTTGGTTTTTTAACAGCAGTAACAGGATCAGTAACATTTTGAATAAGTAACACACCCATATATAGAGTCACATGAGCAGTGTGACTGTATAGTTTCCAGAAACTGCTAAATCTGGATTAATTTTTTTGCAGTATACAAGTGTATTGCAATATACAGTATGTATCAGGAAATTATTCAGCATGAGGAAGGGAGTTTCCAGGAAATAATCCAATTCAACTAAATGGTAGTTTTAATGTGATAAGAATCTCTATTGCTCAATAATTTATTTGCAAATGTACAATAATGTGTGTGGGTATTACATTACATTTCTGATCTTGGCAGAAGTTTTGAGATTTACTATTTAATCTGATTCATTTTATACAATTACAAAGTCACTCCGTAAGTCGCACAGGTGCTCAGACAGTGGTGCATCATCCACTGTGTACTGGAAGAAACTCCTGCACTAGAACATGTCTGGGTAAACATTCTCACAGGAAACCTCCAGCAGCTCAATCTTACTTAAAATACCTTCAAAAAACACTGCCCAAGGGAGCATTCTCTATCTCTATCTGTGTGTTGTCTGCATGTGTTATGCAATTTACACTTTTACAGGCTTTTCTGAATGAATCGCTGTTCTTGGGGAGCTACTTCTGTTGGTATTGGCTTACAGAGAGGAATGAAAACACACCTGCTGCCAGAGTACACACATCCAAAGACATAGACCATACTCATGAATTTATTCCCTTGGACTCCAATTCATTCTTTGTGTGTGTGTGTGTGTAGATGTTTAATCTGCTGGTGGCCGTGGATTTGACTGTTGGAATAATCAGAGGGAAAGACCCAATCACTGTCTCCTATACTAAAATGAAACGTACCCAGAGCAATTGCATCTGTGAGTGTTACATTATAATATAATGTTATGTAACTGCTTCTGTATGTTAGCTCTGTGTTGTTAGAATATCATCACATCCTATACGCACTTACCAACCACTTCTCACATAATTTCTATCAGAATATCTCTATTTAAATCCGAGAAAAATTAATGTGACAATTAAAATCTGCATAGGCTAGGGTAAGTATGTACCATAGATGAGTTCACACACATGAATAGATGGACCAATGCACCATTTTTTTTATTTTTTTTATTTTGGGACAACACCATTAAGTTCAATCACTATCCACTACTTGTCCTATTACAATTAATAGCAGATGCTTATTGTACTAGTATTGTGAACATATAGAATTATTTGTACTTCAATAACTTACATTATATTTGGAGGTCTCTTTGGACATGTAATCAAGCAATAATAATAATCGTAGTTGTAATAATAAGCTCAGTGTTATCTTATTATAGTAGAAGCTTGTTATGAAATGTGGATGAGGTTCTAGCTACAACTTTGACAACCCAGAGAAATCTTTGTCTGTGAATGATTTTTGGTTCGTCATTTAAATGATTGTAAATCGATTAATTTAATATTTCTTAATATAACTTGCAGTCCACTTAATATCATATGTTACAAGTTGGCAGCATTAATTTATTATGTCCTTGCTGTGTTTTTCATTTCTTTGTAGTTGATATTAGCACCAACTTCATGACATTGATTCTGATGTCATTCTCCAGTGTGCTGGTCATGTTGTCTCATCGTAAGGTAATGTGTGTGTTGACCTCGCCAAAAGGCTGTGTATTTTTATTTATTTCTTTTTTTTGACGATTATTTTCAATTCGGTAAAAATAGGCTTGTGTGTATGTCAGTAATGTGATATTGACCAGTTTATTTTAGTACAATTTATGTAACCGTTTCACAATTACATTGACTTAAATATATTGTCATTTTATTTTTTACTTACTTGATCTTAGCAGTTATGTTGGTAGAAATTCCTATTTCTTTTTCCTCATTAAAACCTGTTTATAAGATAATGTGGAGAACATGTAGTTTGTATGAATGCATGTTCTGCCCAAGCTACACATGAATAATGTTCGATAACATCGGTGTGAGTGTGTGTGTGTGGTGTTCACTTCTGATGAGTTTGGTAGTAGCTGACACAAATATTTATTTAGAATCCCGAGTCTCTTTTTTTTTTTTTTTTTTTAAGGAAAAAGAAGAAAAAAAAGGGGTGTGTTTTAATATTTATGAATGTTGGTGCAACATGGAATCCTAACAGTCTTTCCAAATCGCAGACACACACAGCTGAAGCTTTACAACATTTAAGACCCTTAAGATTGTGTATGAACAGTAAAACCAAAAACCTATTTTCATATGAATCCTATTGTCCCTTGTATGCACGTGTGTGTGTAAATTAAATAAGTGTGTAACATCACTCTCTCTCTGCGTCATAGGGATCAATGTGCGTCATGCCGTTTGTGCTGTTCATGTTTCTTGACGTGGCGCTGAGTCTTCTCTCCCTGTTCGATGCACGGTTTGGACTTCCTGGCACTCCTACGTACGGAGACACTCTGCGGCTGGCTGTGAGAAACGCACACTTGCCCAATATAATATTTACACTCTTAAAAAAACTGACCTGAGTACATTTTGTTTCTGTTTATTTATTTATGACTGTCAGTCATAGCTGTCTCAAATAATGTTATGTAAACAGGGCTTGAAATGAACTTTGCAGCCTAGACACTGTGGCTATTTGGTTTTCAAATTAAGTGGCCAAATACATTTTTATGAACCAGAACACTGAATTGTAACTGTATGCATCTTAAATTTTTAAGATTCTAATAATTCATTTATTAATTATCTATTTATTCTATGGTCTTGGAACAAACATTCACACAAAACTGTTCATAATTACAGGCTCATTATGTCTGTATGAGTGTTTTGCAATTTTCAATCCTGCTAAACTGGATGACGTCAAACAGATGACATCCTTCTACAAATGACGTTTTTACTTTATCTTTTCCATTGCTAACACCGACAGTCATGACAAAACATTTGCATGTTAGTTAGCTGGGTCATCATACCCGAGCCGCTCGCAACCTTTATATTTAAGCATCAGTTTTATTTTTCGTTCACTTATGTTCATCATTTTTTTTGCGATTCTTGCATGCTGTCTGTTCTGTATAGAAATCACAATTAACATAGTATCTAGCTGTGAGATAAACTGGTGGGAGAACAGTAAGGCTGAGTGAAGAAAATTGTGACGTTTCACAAGCAGTGTGGTGGTACATTTTTAGGATGAAAAAAATACATTTCACCGGTTAATTTCAAGCCCTGCTTGTAAACACTTTTAGCCTGGGTATCAGTGTGTAAGTGATACGCTTTACTCTGCTATGACTCTCTGTAATTACTGGGTCTGGGACTGGCTGAGACCCAGGTTAACATTAAACCTAAGCATGAAAATAAGATGAAGAAATGTTCTCTCATATTTTAAAATGTGTGTCTGTGCTCTTGCAGTCGCACCTTAAAGGTGGGGTCAAGTTGGAGGGGGAGGAGCTGAACCGTGTCACCATGATATTTGGAGTTCTCTTCGTGATGTACATACTGCTGAAGGTTTGATTTATTTATTTTTTTACACTGTGTGTGTGTGTGTGTGTGTGTGTGTGTTCCTGTTTTTATATCTTGGTGAGGACCGAATGTCCCCACAAGGAGGGAACATCTGACATTTTTACTGCAGCTTTAATAAAAAAAAACTAAAAGAGCCAAAAGATTTGCTTTTGGTTACGAAGGTTAGGTTTAGGTGCAGGCATAGCATTAATTACCTACAATTATCATTGTCAGTGGAAGTCTTCGCAAGTATAGTCGTACACGTGTGTGTCTGTGGTTTTTGACCCTACATCTGTGTATCTAGATATAGATGTGCACTACAGATAATACCACTTCCCACACATACCCTTCCTGTAATTTGCACGCACTCGCATTCATACACTAACATCTTAATTTTCTGAGCAGCTATTTGTTACTTACCGAAAATGCAAGGCCAGGAAATTTCTTTCTCACCTTACTGCCACAGTGAGGGTCTTTTTAGCTGTGTGAAAAGAGAAGAGCAATGTTAGAGAGACAGGAAAGGTGGAGGGAGGGGCCAGAATAGAGTTAATCAGAAAGAACGCTCTGTCCTTTACTACATGTTGAATTCTTACTGTATGTCTGTTTATAGGGGACTTCAATCGAGAAATGAGAACTTAACTGCTTTCTCTAGAAGCAGTTTTTGCCGTTTGTGTGCGCGTCTGTCCGTCTACCAGCCTGTCTCAATACATACACTCAATGTTTACGCTTTTTTTTTAGGTTTAATAAAGTTTGCTGTTGATTGGTGTGTTTTCGTGATCTGTAGGTGTACATGCTTCAGGTGTCCATGCGCTGTTATTATGTGCTGAAGGAAGAGCAGAACCCAGTGGCTGAGAACTGTGCGAGGGTGAGTGGGGGTTTATTTGTAGGATTTACTCTGGAGTCAAAATCTCATCCTGTAACACAAACCTACTTTTGCACCTGTTTTTTGTAACTAACAAATACAGTTCACATTTCAACGTCATTGTACATTTTAGCCTCCTATTCCGTTATAAGTGAACAGAATAAATCACCTTTTATGTCCTGTAACACTTGATGCATACTACATGTCCCACATTTGAATTGTTTTCAATTCACAGATGAAACTGCCCTCCTATGATGAGGCTCTGAAGATGAAAGCTGTGGCCCTGCCCCCTACCTATCAGGAGCCTTAAAGCCTAAAGCAAGCGCACACTCTCTTCTCATGCACTTGATTCTGTGCGCACTTGCAGCTACATCACATACACAATCATATGCCAGCAACACGCACAACTCTCCCATATCCATATACCTATACACAAATATATAGAAAGAAAAGTTCCAGTGTTCATATTCATAGCCAGAAAGCTTAATATGCACATGCCTGCTTTGCTTTTATATGCTTTAAACCAGTGTTATTGCAATTTACACTGCCATTCTCATAAACAACTGTACATTTTCAGTATTTGGTAATGAATCCTTATTTTATTTTGCTGGCTTGAACCTGAGCTGAGATTTGTAGACCACTGGTAATATCCACCAGCGTAAAGTCCTGACCGAGAATCTCGGAGTTGCCAAAGACAAATTTGCCATTCTGCCGTAGAGAATCTGAAGTATTCTATGTCAGTATGTACAACTAGCGGTTAAAACAAATAAGGCTAGATTATTTATGCACACGTAGGAAGGTTGTTTTCAAAGAATTTAACTATGATTCGGTTCATTTTAAGCTAAAAACTGATTTTCATTTGTTATTGAAATATATGCAGTGAACAGATTTCATATAGAGATAACGTGTAATTATGCAAAATTCAATAAACATCTTAACCAGTTTAAAATGTTGTGTTGCCTGGACTTTTTACTACAGAATAGATGTTGGACTAACAAGATGTTTTTCCAGCATGCAGGTTTTGGATATAAGGAGTTGGGCATTATATAACCACACACAAACATATTTACATAGACAAACAGAGAGCTTACGGGAAGTTGTAGATTAACAGTGTGTTCCTCTGGACATTTTTAGGTGTTGGTTTTCAGCATACTTGCAGATAAAATACAAATAAATGTGTGAAAAACTGATGATCCTCAGGACTTTTTTTGGGGTGTGTGTATGAGTTATTATTGGCAGAGGACAGAATCTGACCAGAGGCAGCCCAAAATGGCTAGTTTAGTGTGAGTGGGTGGGTGGATTAATGTTCGCTGTATACGTTCTGGCTTGTTTTTAGTATTCTAGCCATTACTGAACTTGGACTCACTGCACAGTGACCAACTGTGTATCATAAATAGCTCACACATGCTTAAAAGGAAACCATTGACCAACTACAAACACATTTACTCTGTCTATACAGCTCATGTACATCAAGTAAAAGTATGGACACTCTCTCTCTCTCTCTCACACACACATAGCATTAATTATTACCTACGTTTATCATTTATCAGCTATCATCTATCAGTTATCACACACACACAGTGAAACCATAACAAGATCCCCACATTTTCCTAGAAGTTCTCCCTACTTTACATGTGTACACACCCAAATACATACATACACTCACATATAGACGTACAAGGCTCTATATGGTGCATACACACGCACACTTACAAGCCCGAACAGGGCTAGCTGTGTTAGTACTGCACTCATGCTTCCCGCACACATCCTGTGCATAAATTAGTGTGTGTGTGTGTGTGTGATATTACCTTGAGAGGAAAACTGGCTAGAAAAGAGAGATTCATCGGCATGTTTATTTGAGTCCGACCCCAAGTCAGGGACCCTCCCAGAGCCCCAAACGAACCTGGTCCACCTTATACACACTGCACAGATCAAGGTGTGTTTGTCTTTCCTATCCAAACTGTAATTTTTTGCTGCAGGTATTTCCCCCTCCTCTCGGACAAACTCTTATACACACACCTTATGGAGACGGGTCCGAGGGGGACGTCTTTAGACCTGCCATAAGTGTATGTGTAAGTGTGTGTGTGTGTGTGCGCGCGCGTGTGTGCACTGATAACCAGAGAGTCGGTCTCTCACTGTGAATCAGTCTTCAACTGGTTGCCGAGCCTGTCGTTAGGACTCCCTCTTCATACAGTATGGCGTTGCTAGGGTTTGTGATGCTGCTGTGCATCTTGGGAGCTCAAGCCACGGTGGACCTCCGAAATGCCGCTGCCATGGGTGAGAAAACTAACAGCATCTCTAATATACATGTCAGTGTGATTAAATGTATAGCATCAGACTAATAGGATCAGGTAAAGAATGTCCTGACTCTGAACCCTACACTCTCAGAAAAAAAAGGTTCTTTCAGTTCTAGCTCTCTATAGGGATTCCATTTGGAACCTTTTCTCAAAGGGAAACTCTTCCTCTACTGGGACAAACCGAAGAATCATTTAGGGTGATTGATGGAACCTTTTTTTCCTCAGAGTGTAAAAATCTGATTCAAACAACATGTTCAATGTAATGTAATAATCATTCCGGATTTATACCTGTGCTAAGAAGAAATTATGCTTTTATGCTTTTTCTTTTTGGAATCTGAAGCTTAGGTTTCAGTATTTCAAAGTGGTACTGAAGTTCAAATGAGTGCCATCAATTACTGTCTACTTTATCACTGGTGTAAGTTCGATTGTGATTTTTTTGACCCTATGTATATTTACATTTATTCATTTGGTAAAACGACTTAGAATTGAGCTGAGCAGTTGAGGGTTAAGGGTCTCATTTAAGGGCCCAATATATTTACATAACCAAACAGAGAACTTTTAGTTTAAGTTTTAGTTTTAGTTTAACAGTGTGTTCCTCTGGCCATTTGTTCAGTCTTAGAAAAAAGGATTCCTCAAGGGTCCTTTGGATAATTAATGGTTCTAAACTTCCTAAAAGGGCTCTGCTCTGAACCCTCTCTGAAAGGAAAAACCTCTGTTGTGGGGTTCTACATAGAACCTTTAAGGGTTACCCGAGGATGGATAAACTATAGAACTTTTTTTTTTTGTAGCTGTTGCGTTTGTGCATACTGGCAGATGATAGACAAATAAATGTGTGAAAAGTGATGATCCCCAGTTTTGTGTGTTAGTATTAGTTGTTATTGATGGAGGGCAGAATCCGACACAAGGGTGTGTGTGTGTGGCCATAGTTTAGCGCGAGTGTAGGTGTTAATGAACTATAAATACATTTGGGCTTACTGTCAGTATCACACACACAGTACCTTGTGTTGATTCAGACGCTCTTCTCAGTTCACCTCTCTTCACCCTCATCTTGTCATTTTTTCCTTTTCAGTTTTACCTGTGTAAGTGTACATTAGTTTTTTTGCTGCATTCTAGAGCTTATCTGGAGATTACACACTATATAGAGTGTTACTGATAGGGAACACATGATCTGAATACATGAATTATGGTAAGGCAAGCAAGAGAAAATGACTCTGCTAGTGACCGAGATTGTAACCGTACAGTGGAACATTGTGGTGCAACAACAAGAAAAAACGTGAAAAAATAACAAAAATGTATTTACTTTATTTTTACAGTTGTGTACAAAGAGGTTCTTTTCACTGTGTGTGTGTGTGTGTGTGTGTGTGCGCGTGTGTGTGTGCGTGCTTGCATGCTTATGTGCAAATACCTGTGGGTGAATGTATAATCAATGGGAGTTATTATGAGTCTTGCCAGCACTGTAAGTTTATTGAGCTACCTGCTGACTTTACACTCCCTCCTTTAGTCTCATTCCCCCCCCTTCCCCACACACACACACACACACACACACATCCCAGTCTCAATGCGATCATGTTACCCAGAACACAATGAGTAAATTAGAGCAATGATATTTAGTTGTACTTTGAATTCTGTTTTGCTTAACCAACTGCATGTTGAATTTGGACTCACTGGATTCTGGAGCTGCCAACTCTAGTTTATGTTATAACAATTAATGACTGGTTAGAGTTTTTCTCTTACTGTGCTCACTGCAACACTAACTCTGTGTAGATTAATATAGAGTTTATAATATAATTGAATCTATAAACTATAAATTCTCCCAGAGTGAACTCAATCCTACCGTCGATTGTCTCACTTCTCCTCTGTAGCTGCAGGACTGTGTAAGACCAAGCCTACTGACCTGGTGTTCATAATCGACAGCTCTCGGAGTGTGCGGCCGTCTGAGTTTGAGCAGGTCAAGGTATTCCTCAACAAGATCATAGAGGGTCTGAATGTGGGGCCTGAAGCCACACGCGTGGGTGTGGTGAACTATGCCAGCAGGGTGAAGAACGAGGTGTCGCTGAAGTCCTACAAGGCAAAGCCTGCACTGATCAAGGCTGTGTCAAAGATTGAGCCACTCTCCTCTGGCACCATGACTGGCCTGGCCATCCAGTTCGCCATGAATGTGGCCTTCAGCGAGGCAGAGGGTGCACGCATCAAATCCTCTGATATCAGCAAGGTCAGACATATTCTCATCAAGACGAACATCAAGTTACACTGGATGAACAGCTTTAAAAACACTCATAGCTGCACACCTATATTTATAAATAATTATAATCATAACTATTATTATAATCAACTCTGAATCACTTAACCTTCATATTTTGTGTGTGAGCACAGGTAGCAATCATCGTGACAGACGGACGGCCGCAGGACAACGTGCGTGACATTGCAGCGAAAGCACGAGAGTCAGGCATTGAGATATATGCCATCGGCGTGGGCCGTGTGGACATGAATACGCTGAAGCAGATCGCCAGCGAGCCTCTGGATGAGCACACTGACTACGTGGAGAGCTACGGCTTCATCGAAAAGCTCACCAAGAAGTTCCAGGAGGCCTTCTGTGGTGAGTAGGCGAGAACAGAAAAACAGAGGTGGTAAGGGAGGGATGGAAGGATGGACACCTCTAGAAGGATCATCGTCATCATTCATCATCAAAGTCAAAAGTAAATATGTAACCCTAGAGAGTCTGTAGAAGGCATGGGGTTTCTGGGGGCATGCAATCTCTTAGTGCTCTTTTCCACCCTGCCCACTGAGACGGGGCGAGGTGATCAGTGAAATGAATGTAGCAACTGTAGGGCAGCGGTTCCTAACATCTAAAATGGGACTAAACCACAAATGCAGGTCACAGGAATGGAACCTTGAGGAACAGTTGAGAACCAGTGCTACAGAAAACTTATATAAGAGCAACAGGCACCTGAAATTGCTACAAAGGTGCCTCAGGTGCCTAGTCCTCTGATATGTTCCAGTCTGTTTCAAAGATTTGCCGTTTTCTGAGTAGAGCACAGCAAATCATTAAAACGTGGCACAGAGACTACTCTTCCATTTCTCACCTTACATAGTATTATTCTCTCCTTTCTACCTCCTCCCACCTACCGTCCTGTGTGTATGTCCGTGACACCCATGGCGGCACAGTGTCCAACCTGTGCGCAACAGGTGATCATGACTGTGAGCACATTTGCGTCAGCGCACCCGGATCGTTCAAGTGTGCCTGCCGAGAAGGCTACACACTCAAGGAAGATGGCCGTTCCTGCAGTGGTGAGTATGTGTGTGTATTGGGTAAATGTCTATATTATACTCGTAAGCATCTCCAAAACATACCACACACTAGAAGGCACTATAAGGCCTCCCCTGTCCATAACTGCTGGAAACAGCCATGCTCCATCTTCTTGCTGTCTCAGCCTGCAATGATGCTGCCACGGACGTGGTCTTCCTGATCGATGGCTCGAAGAGCGTGAGGCCAGAGAACTTTGAGCTGGTGAAGAAGTGGATCAACCAGATCGTGGACAAGCTGGACGTGTCGGAGAGGAACGCCCACGTGGGCCTGGTGCAGTACTCCAGTGCCGTCAAGCAGGAGTTCCCTCTAGGACAGTTCAAGAACAAAAAAGACGTCAAGGACGCTGTGAAAAAGATGGCCTACATGGAGCGTGGAACCATGACCGGCCAGGCTCTCAACTTCCTGGTGGAAAAAAGCTTCAGCATCGGCCAGGGCGCCAGGCCTGGAGCAGCCAAAGTTGGCATTGTCTTCACCGACGGCAGGTCGCAGGACTACATTGGAGACGCAGCAAGGAAGGCCAAGGATAACGGTAACAAGACAGGACACTCAAACTAGTTTAGAGTGGAATAAGAGCTTTGAGAGCATTGGTTACATGCTTTGGTTTGTATTCTAGGCTTCAGGATGTATGCTGTAGGAGTAGGAAACGCCGTTGAAGACGAGTTGAAAGAAATTGCCTCTGAGCCTGAACATTACTTCTATACTGCTGACTTCAAAACCATAAGCCAGATTTCCAAGAAGCTGCAGATCAACACTTGTTCAGGTATAACTGCTATGACAACGAAATACGTTACCAAAACTGTCAATTTTTTTAAAACTCTTCTAGTTTAAAACACTCACTGGTTCTCGTACTTGCAGCGGAGGATCCCTGTGAATGTCAGTCTCTTACGAAGTTCCAGAAAAAAGTGGAAGAGGCACTCCAGGCATTAACAACAAAATATATCCTTTTCTCCTTGTTTGTGTTGGATAGTTGATGTTCTGAAGTGGTAAGTATGTGCATGTCTGCAGATAAAGTATCTGATTTAAAATCTAAATGTTGGATATAAGCAGTTTAGGAATGCACTATAGTGATAAGTTTCATAGATTTTCCTTGACAACTGGATTACTGGAGAGCATAGCAAAGAGGATCACTGCTCTGGAAAACAAGATTGTGTAAGAGAAGAGCGCTCTGGCTCTTGTCACAACCAAACCCCTCACACGCTTTCGTAAACTACCGCTGTGACGTCTGACCCCTGTTCCTGCCCTCTGCTTCAGTTTTCTCACTACATCCGCTTTAATCACTAAATTCCCCTGGGCTGAAGCACTGATCATCATGGTGTTCTTTATATACCTGATTTTACCATTACAGGAAAGATATGTATGCACGTCGAATACAGAACAATTCGTCCCTGTTGGAACCATTATGTGTGTCTTCAAAACTTCATTAAAAGTGCACATGTACTTAAGGGTGCTCTTATACCATCAGATTATCCGTATGGTGAAAGTACGTAAACTGTGTATGATATAGGCCTCTTCCATCTCAAAGCAATTTCAATCATTGGAGGTTTCACTCTGTTACCCCAAGCTCTATTTTTGTTATTCCATCTGTCAGTGAAACTTCTCCTTTCACTTCAACTTGTGCCCAAACAAAGAGGTATCTTTTTATTTTATATGGTATATATAATATTAATTTAATATAAAATTGGACTTGAAATACATGTGTGGATGCTTGTTTGCTTTCTAAAAAAATAGGCCAGGAGATATGATATAAGAAATTACACATACTCACACTCTCACTCACATATATATCACACACACACACACACACACAGACAGACACACAGACATAGAGATGGATGCCCCCCACCCACACATACATATTCACACTCTAGACAAGTGTTTAAAAATCAACCTGCTTGTTATAATTCAATAAAAATCTGTCGTGTCTGTGTTTTTGTGTCTGTTTCAATCTTTCTTTATGTGTGTGTGTTTATCTTTGACAGGGCGAATGAACGAGAAAGTAGGAGTGTAACTGTTTTCTTACCACACAGTGCCACGTTTATGCAGTGCGCTGTGATAAAGTCAGTTAGTGGAGTTATATTGAATTTCGGAGATTGGCGCCACACTGCACAGAAGCAGATTTGTCCGGCAGTGTGAACGGCTCATTTTTCCGAACACTCACAGTAGCACAGTAACACAGCAGTCACTGTATTATTTTAATCATATTTATGTAACTGGGCATGAAGCCAGAAACATATTATCTGCTGTTTTTACAGCAGATCACACTGACCTCTAACAAGTGAGAATACTTGTAGGCCATGCGAGTAGAATAAGTAAGATTGGCCTTTGCACTTTTTAGAAATGTGGACACACCACAAAATGTAGAGAGCACAGGGCTGAAGGCCCCCTTTTTGAGGAAAATTCATGACTAAAGTTACCATAAGGCCAATAAAAATATTTAAGATACATATGTAACACACAAATTCTAGTCACTGAGTAAAATTATTTGTAGTAGACATATGAGATTTCTAGAGCACACCAACAATATGTATAGTTTTCTATTAGTTTCAGCCCAGGAGGCCTTTAGCTCCATGGTACCCTAATCTTTTTCAATGGACTCATTGTATAAGCCAAAATAATTACTGAGCAGAACCGAAATTGCAAGGAATGAAACGAATATGATTAGGATCCCCAGGCGCAGGAAGCTAAATGGAGTATAGTAGTTTAACTACCTGTGTGTGTGTGTGTGTGTGTGTGTGTGTGTGTTATAAATATAGGGGATGCAATTAAAGTACACAATCTTGTACACTAAATAAGTACTAAACAGAGGCAAAGACAAATGCAGCCAGCTTCACCCTCTAAACCTAGGCTAGATTGGGTTATGGAATTGGACCCATCAAATTCAAGACTACAGTCGTGGCCAAATGTTTTGAGAATGACACAAATATTAATTTTCACAAAGTTTGCTGCCTCAGTTTTTATGATGGCAATTTGCATATACTCCAGAATGTTATGAAGAGTGATCAGATGAATTGCAATTA
>JAOUQW010000027.1:9171738-9186852 GCA_028565825.1 Olivaichthys viedmensis
GGGAGGACAAAGTGACAGTGAGAGATATGGAGACATACATACAGTGAGACGGAGAGAGAGAGAGACAGGGTAATAGAGTAATAGAATGAGACTGGGAGAGAGAGACAGGGTAATAGAGAGACTGGGAGAGAGGGACAGGGTAATCGAGAGAGACTGGGAGAGAGAGGCAGGGTAATAGAGTGAGACTCAGAGAGAGAGAGAGAGACAGGGTAAGAGAGAGAGAGAGAGACAGGGTAATGGAGTGAGACCGGGAGAGAGAGAGAGAGACAGGGTAATAGAATGAGACTGGGAGAGAGACTGTGAGAGGGTAATAGAGTGAGACTGGGAGAGAGAGAGAGAGAGAGACAGGGTAATAGAATGAGACATGGAGAGAGACTGGGACAGGGTAATGGAGTGAGACCGGGAGAGAGAGAGACAGGGTAATAGAATGAGATTGGGAGAGAGACTGTGAGAGGGTAATAGAGTGAGACTGGGAGAGAGAGAGAGAGAGAGAGAGACAGGTATAGTTCAGTGAGTTGTGTTGATTGACTGTGCTGTGTTTGAGTGTGTGTTGTATTGGAGTGATAAAGAGCTAAAGAGATAAAAAGTGTTCAGCGGGAAGAGAGAGAGAGAGAGAGAGAGAGAGACAGTAACAGCAAACAGTCCCAAAGCTAGAGGACACAAGGACACAGTTTCATGTATCACTATTGATCCCTCTTTCTCTCCCTCTTTCTCTCAATCCTGGTGTTTTCTGCACATTTCTAAAGCACCATTCAGGCTGGATCCGGTTCCCAAAAGAGGTTCAGGAGCGTCATTTGTAAGGAATTGGACTGGCTAGTTTGAATAAAGAATGTGTCATTTACCCGGATTGACGCATCATAGCCAGGATCGTGTCAGTGTTCTGCTGAGGGAGCTCCGAGTTTGGTTCTATCTGTGTTCGACAATGTACACGAGGTTATTTGGAAATATGTTAAAAAAAATATTGTAAAAACTACCAATTCGTGTTGGACTGAAAACCACAAATTATAGAACCTCCCCAGGTAAAACTAATCCAGCTCGAATAGGCTAATCTCTGGTGTGTGTGCGTGTGCGTGTGCATGAGAGAGTGTGTGTGAGTCAGAGGCGTGGTCTGCACTGCTGTTCTAACTCCCTTCATGACTGCTGCGAGGCCGCTGCTGCAATGTGGAAACCATTAGCGCTCGTTAGCCTGCGCTTTTATTCGCAGCCCAGTTCCCGTTATAAAACCGGCCGTTAAAATTAAAAAGTCCAAACGCCCCGTTCCGTTGCTTCCTCTGTACTGTGTGCACGTGCTGTTCTCCGTCCTCGGTTCTGTTTATTCTGTCTTTCTCAGAAGTCTCTCAATCCGCTGCTTAAACCCAATCCCAGTATTTTCCATCGCGTCCCGTCCTCACCTGCTCGTAGAGGAAGAGGTACTCGATGCTGTCTGTGCTGATGTTGTCTGTGTCCAGAAGGCAGTAGAGTTTGAAGCACAGTCTCCACTGAGATTCCGGGTCTGGCTCTTTCACCGACAGACTGAGAGACAGACAGATGGAGAGACAGACACAGAGAGAACATGAATATCTGAATGATTGATGTAACACATTTCACATGTATACACGACACGCTCAGAGAAACGTGCTGAGATTCCTGTGAAGAAGCCTGCAGGAGATTCGCCAATCACCCCTAAACACGCTCACCAACACACTATCACACACACACACGGCTTTTTTTGCGCTGTCTGCAGTTTCGTGTTTGTGCGTGTGTTGTCTGAGAGCATGTGAGAGCGTGTATGTGTCCCTGAACCTCCAATTCTAGGAATGCCTGGTACAAAAAGCCTTGCAAAACACACACACACACACACACACACACTTCCGAGAATCAAACAGATGCCTTTTATTCCAGCTGGCTTCCTTATCTAGCTCAGTTTGCTTTCCACATCAGTCAAAGTCGATGACATCGCTCTCACCCTGAGAGTCCCAGCGACAAACTAACCACACACAGATGAGGGGGACTCACTCACGCCTGTGTGTGTCTGTGTGTGTGCACTCTCACGGTGTGGTGCATTTTATATTTGCTGTCTGACGCACCACGGGCTCTCGTTAATCTCATCACTGCAGGGGTTTATTATTTATCATGCTATGATGCTCCGATACAACCACACTTTTTTATTAGGAAATCAATTTCCAGGACCAATGTACACACACACCTTCCGAAAAAAATCATAACACATTTTTCTTCCATAACGTTACATGCAATATTGTGAGAGCCAAAGTTCTGCAGAAGAACCGTGGCAGGTTCTGCAAGATTCTCGGAACCACCTACCAGCCGATTTCCTAATAAACCTGCGCCTAAGAGAATTGATGCAGTTTTAAAGGCAAAGGCTGTGAAACACCAACACACTGATTTGTTTTCGTTTTTTTACTGTTTACTGCTGTTTATAGTGGATTATTTTTTTTTTGATTCAGGACCTTCTCATTTCATTATTTTTTAAAAAGTGCGTGAGCCTTTTGCACACTTCTGTTTTTCCGAGTGCAACATTACATCCGGGCGGGGAATAATGTACGGATGGACTTTGGTTTCATTCACCGGGATATGACTGAACTGGGAAAAGTGGGCATTTTTGGATGTGGGGGAGGGGGAGGTGAAGCATGGCACGATATTATTGCTTAATATTCGTTTTCTCCACTCCCGCGTTCATGATGACATCATAAGACATCAGAAGACGTTGAGAGGTGAAGAAACGTCACTGCATTCTGATGGATGAGCTTTTAAGTGATCGATGCTGATGAATAAATTGAATAAACTGAAACACACACGCCAACACAAACTGTTCCTCAACTTACTGTCATTTAATCGCAGGTTTTGCTGAAGTGAAGTGAACAGGCGTACTCGACATGGTTAAGTTTAAATGAGTTCGGACACCAACCCTCCAACAAAGAACATACCAAAGAACCAAGCAGAATTTCAAGGTCTGTATGAAAACAGAAGAACAATTTCATGTCTTCGCCCATAAAAAAATCGGTTCTGTTTTATCAGAATTTAGGAGGAGGAAGTTTCTATTCATCCAAGCCTTTATGTCTTTTTGCGTAGCTGCACCGCTAAATCTGGCCCAATTGACAAATATAATACGAGTGTGTATCATCAGCGTAGAAGTGAAAGCCTACATTATGTTTGCAAATTAAATGTCCAAGGGGCTGGATATAACGGGAGAATAATAAAGGGCATAAAACAGAACCTTGTGGAACACCATACTGCACTTTTGTGGGCTCTGAAGAATCTGTGTAAGCTAACAAACCGGTAACGGTCTGTCAAATACGATCCAAACCAGGCAAGAACTTGTCTTCAACCTGTTTTCAAGCCTGTCCGTTAAAGTATCATGGGCAATAGTGTCAAATGCTGCACTTTCCTCTCTCTCTCTCACTCGATCTATATCTATATATAAAATAAACACATTTAGGTAGACTCACCCTGCTGGGTGATGGGCTTTAGTTTACTGCGTATATACAACGTTAGCGGAAGAGGAAATACACTAAAATGTAATCTTGGTGACGTAACAGTCACACATTGTCTAGATCTTTTCCACGACTGGAAAACTAGCCTATACACTTTTTCCAGGACGCGTAGGAACCCTGATAATACACAATTACGCTAATTAGGCTCCCTTCATTAAGGGTTTAGCAGTGAACCGAATTCCTTCATACAGACTGCAGCTCTTGATGGACTGAGCTGATGACCTTTCACCTTGACACAGAGCCTGGCGTAGGCATTGTGGACAGCGAGGGATTTTCAGCTAAAGGCTAAATTGATTGATATTTACGTTTCAAACCTGGTGATGACATCGGCGATGATGGTGCCGCCCCCGATGGCCCGTTCCCAGGAGTCTTTCTGCTCAAAGAGAGCGAAGGTGTTGCGGCTGTGCTGCAGGCCGAGGCACTCGGCCACCTTCCTCACCACCTGGAGAGAGGGAGAGCGGAGGGAGAGTCACTTTAAAGCTGCTTCCCTGTTCACGCTGGTATATATACACACACACACACACACGTGTTTGTGTGTGTGTGTATTCGTCCTTATTATACTGTAAAACTTAGCACAGATGAAATATGTGTGAATATTAGACGCGTGCCGATATTCAGTTATATTTTCACGGGTGTTCCGGAACTCCTTATTTCCTCAAAGGGTTCTGGAACTTCAAAGGAAACGTGTCTTCTATCTTCTATCGACTATGTGTGTGTATGGATGTAGGGGTGACTCTGTCTGTCTCTGTCTGTCTGTCTGTCTGTGTGTGTGTGTGTGTGTGTGTGTGTGTGTGTACCTCATTAGCAGTAGTGTGAGAGCTGATGGGGATCCTGCAGCAGCCAGGCCCGGGGTAGTGGACGGTACACAGTATCTCCTGCCGAGCCATCAAGCCCTGGATCTCCTCCCAGGAGGGCACACACTCGCGGCAGCGCGTTTTCTCCAGAGCCTGGGCGATGAACGAGGCGTAGCTCTCCACCTCCGAATCCACACACACACTCTGCACCCTGCCACAAAGAGTCGGGGGGGGCATGAGTAATTAAAAGAGTCACTTTTCATAAACACAGCTGGGGGTGGAGCAAATGTACGGGCCAGAAAAAATGGAAACCGAAGCCTAAAACAAAGAAACTAGACGAATCCATTGCATGGTATTTTGGAAATCACGTTTTTTTTCCAAGGTATGTTCGAAAAGAAATGATTAGTACAGGTCTAGAGATACTTTTAAACATTACCAACTGCACCTTTAAAAGTCATACAGTGTCTCCCTTAAGGAGACAATGAGACAGACATAGATAGAGAGAAAGAGACATCGCTGTGCTCGTCTAATCAAAGTGCTGCGGTCTCGGCTCTTTCCCCACCGCACACTCGTTTATTTATCTATTTATCTGTTCCCTCGTTCTATTTCCTCTGGCCTGCATGCACTCAGGCTCTTAATGAGGCATGGGATGAGGAACGCCGGTCAGTCTCACAGCCCTGTCGTCCTTGTGTCCTTGTGTGCGTGTGTGCGTGTGTGCGTGTGTGCGTGTGTGCGTGTGTGTGTGTGTGTGTGTGCGAGGGAGTGAGAGAGCGGACAGGAAAGAGAATTTTCCACAAGAGTCAACTTGGGCAAGCATCTGTTTCCGCACACTCAGCCACAAGCCTGGGTGCGGTTTGTGTGTGTTTACACGCCTGAATGTATGTGTGTGTGTGTGTGTGTGTGTGTATGGGATATATATATATATGTGTGTGTGTGTGTGTATGTGTTTATGGGAGGCAGTATGTGGCAGCAAGTGCCAGTGCTGACGTGTGTCTTTAAAGTGTGTATTAGGAGCATATTATGACTGTGGGAAGGTGAACAATGTTGCTAGGCAACTGGAAAAATATGGACGCCGAACATAAGCTTGCTAATGATTGAGGCTAACGATTTAGCTAGCCAAGGCATATTGACAGTAAAAACAACACAAAGCCATTGGGAATATCAACCTTTTTTTCCCCTCAGTGTTGGTAACGACTCTGTACGATGTGTGCGTGTGTGTGTGTGTGTGTGTGTGTGTGCGTTCACCTCTTCAGATGGAAGCGCAGGTAGCGGAGCACGGGGCTGCTGGGCAGGAAGGTGCAGCTCGCGCAGGTCAGCAGCTGCCAGTAGCACAGCCGGGCGCTGCTCTGCGCCTGCGTGTCCGTGTGCGTGCGCGCGTGCGCGATGCTGGTCTGTTTGATGAGCTGGCAGTAGAGCTCGTCCCTCAGGGGTCGGAGGTCAAGGCAGGTCTGCAGGACCCCCTGGATCAGGGGAATGGGCTCTCGCTCCGACTCCAGCTGCTGCACGCAGTTAAACAGCCTGACTGCCTCCTCCCGAACCGACACGTAGCCTTTACCACCCATATCTGCACGAACACACAGGTGTGAGATCGACCATCATCACTCTTTTGTACCTCTGAATATTATAATCCAAGTTTTCTAAACTACAACCTACGACCTGACCTGGGTTAGGTCATTTATTAAGTGTGTAGTGTGTGTGCGTGTTACTCACGCATGTGGTCCAGGCTGCCGTAGGGGAAAGGTAGCAGAGGTGCGTAGAGGGGACTGTGTGTGTATGTGAGGATGGGGTTGTGCTGGTAGATGTGTTCCACCACCTCAGGGTTAAACTTGTTCTCCTACAGAGTGACAGACCGAGAGATTCTTTTAGTCTTTAAGCTTTTTCCCTAAAGCAGCCATTTGTGAAAATATCGAGTGAAACCACATTTCCCAGGCCGGCTGTGGGATCAGTACGGTCCACGTCTTCTCCGATTTAGACCCCGGGCACGGGGAAGAGCACTCGAGCTGAACTTACACACTGACCCGGGCCTCAGCTGATCACGGCCAGATGGGTGTATACATGAACGTGTGTGTGTTTGTATGTGCGTAAGCCCTGTCCTTTGAGGGCAGCTGTTTTCAGGGACAGAGGGAATGATCTCAGGGTCGGGCTACGTCCCAAACCGCATGCTACCTTACTATCGGAATAGTACGCCACCACGGGGTCACTGTAACTGTGATTACGGGTAATCTCTCACACACACACCTCAACATCCCTTCCCACACCCCAGAGTCACTTCCTCTTTCCTTCATCACTCCTTTTTCCAAACCGAAACCCATTTGCTCCTCTCCTCCCTTCTCTCGCTTTTCATCATGCTTTCTCAAGTTCCCCATGTGTAAGTCTGTCCTACATCCAACTTGTCTTCATAGCTGTCTGACTGTCCATCTAGCGTCCTTTCCATTAATCTGTCTGTCATGCCTCATGGTCTAGCTGTCTGTCTAAACGTGTCTAGACAGCTAGACCGTGTCAGCTCGGCAAAGGGGAGCACCACGTTACCGCGTCGGCCCAAGCGGGATTCCCGACAGTTCTGTGGACTAGCAACTAGAAGTCTATTAATACAGAGCTGCATTACATCACAGCAGGCTGTGTAGAGAGACATAGAGAGTGAGTGAGAGAGAGTTATTTACAGATGCAGGTGATCCCACAGCAGCACAGATATTCATATTAATAACACACTGCTAATATTATGGTTGGGGGAGACAGACGAGCATGAGAAGATGAACAGTGTGTGTGTGTGGAGGAGTGGGTGGGTGACATTTAATGCCTACGTGGTTTCACTGCGGATGTGGATTACCCTTGCCCTCAGGTTTCAATTTCTGTAAGGCGAATCATGTCTGATGGCACATAAATCTTTATGTAGGCCTGCATCTGGCTACCTGTTGGAAATGACCGGTGTACATTGTGCAACACTTCCACTGCAATTCACTTATTGCTTTAGTCTGTGACATTTGTCACTGAAGACTTTTGTCAAGGGGCCAAGTTTCTGAAATCTGTAGTCTTTGAAGGCAATCTATTCATCCATCCATCCATCTATTAATTCATCCATCCATCCATCTATTAATTCATCCATCCATCCATCTATTAATTCATCCATCCATCCATTCGGCTTCTGGTGGTGGTACATGGCCGAGTTGCAGTGTTCTCATATGACACCATGTTCAGTGTTGAGTAAGCTATTGGGAAACTAACGTCTAAAATCCCTAAATGTGCTTAGGTGAGAATAGTGAAACAGTGGACAAAGTTGGTGAAAAACAGAATGGAATGTCATTAGAACCAGATTAGGCCAGGTTCATCATTTCCTGTTCTTTACGAGGTCACTTCCTGACTAAAGCCCGCTGGCGCTATGGAAGGAAGTGGGCCCGGCCCCGTGTCTCTTCCCTGAAACTGAGAAATGTCCAAACCCAAGCATGGCTGAACTGACCAGTGCAAAGTACTCGAAATGGCTCCTCATTGTTAAATATCACAGCATGAAGATCTAATATTTGTGCTTAATTGTGATGGTGGAACTGTAATTTCTGAGGGTTTGCCTGACAATTCAGGGTGTCTGATCAATTACAGTACAGCCCCAGCCTGAGAATTTTTTCTCAGATCTGGATCTGCTTTTTACGTGTTAACCTGCTTCGCATTCTTGGCTTCAGACTGTGAGTTTGTCGAGTTAACAGTAAGAGTACTGAAAGTGGATTTGACATGCTGTTTAAGTTTTTAAAAAATATATATATTTTCAGAAAACGCATTTGCTAATTCAGTGTATAAAATCTAAAATTTCTTCATGGAGGAAACTAATTTCATGTGGAAAAAGGAAGTAGCTGTGTTTGTGACACTAGACTTCCTATTCACAGGACAGACTTTTCTATTGTACTCATGCCCTGTTGCTTCACATTCTACACTAGTTTTGTTGCTTTGTGCTTAAGCAGCACTGTAGCGCAGGGTGTATATGTGCTTGTATTTTTTCACACATATCTAATGTGTTTGTTATGGGAAAACCATTATTTCTAAGCAGATGTACAACTAGGAGGAAAATGTTTCAACTGTAGCCTTTTGCAGTTATCATATTCTATTACAGAGTACAAAATTGTGATTCTGATTAACACACGATTAATTGTGCAGCCCTCGCTGTGTGTGTTCACTTATGTAGGACTGCAGAATGACTGCTCACTTCCCTGTATCCTATCATTCCAGCTTCAGTCACACAAGACTTCCTGTTAGGGGGAGGGAACTTCCTGTCCCAGAGGGAGAAAGAGAATGGAAGGGGAGAGGCGAGGGGTTTTGAGCAGGCAGAAAAAGTGTGAGAAAAAGAGGCAGAAAACAAGAATGTGTAGAGAGGCAGGTGAAAAGAGTTTTCATGGTAGTTATGTTTGGCCAAAATAATTCAGTTATGTATTTATTGTTGACCACCATTCATACCCTGTGGTATTGTTCCAGGATTTGTCGCATGTACATTTCCGGTATTTTGTTGCAGGAAGGGACGTAAGGAAGTAAACAACAAGAGAGCGAAGAGTGGCATAAGGAAGCTGGAGAGAGGAATCTCTGTGCCAAAAATGCAAGAATGTAGGCTAAGATGTAAACATCTGTTCACATAATGACTCACACACTTAAATGAGGTGTGTGTGTGTGTGTGTGTGTGCATGTGTCCTGGATTCACAGGGAGAATTCTTATCTAGGGAAGATTGGACAGGAAAGGGTGTGCCTGTGATAAGTTTGTTGCTGTGTGTGTGTTTGTGAGAAAAAGAGAGAGAAAAAGAAGTAAAATTCATCACCTGCAAACCCTCAAGCCAGTGTTGTCCTTTTCTGCTCTGTATTGTCAGACGTTCTCTCTTTTCCTTGTAGTCAGGGGTTGTATTTGCATATATGCATTCCCATTTTTTATTCTGTCTTAATGTTACCTGATTCATAATGTACCCGTGGCTGGAATTGTATGAAAAAATCACGATATGATAACCCTATAACTAGCCGATATAACATTTTCCTGTCACGATAATTGCCTAGCCCTTTATTGCAATTTTATAACAATAAGGTATTTTTTTAAAGATATAGCTTAGAAATGCTAAGATCAGTTGTTAATTGGTAACATTCCCACCATGGCCACGTACTTGTTTTTGTAAAGTAAACCTTAAAAAAAAAATCACAGTTCTAAATCAATGCTCCTGATAGCCTGTAGGCATGTTGGAATGCAATCATGACATTGAGCAACGGCTTTAGGCTAGGCATATTTTAGCTCTGTGCTATCACCTTAGCTATCCCTAAACAAAAATTAAAATAATAGTTGTTTATTTTACCATCAGTTTTAGTTTGTTTGGAGAGCACAAAACTGGGGAGGTATGATAGGCAGTTAATGCTAGAGAATTCTGACAGACCATAGCAACAGCGTATAATGGTAACGTTAGCCAGTGGGTGTGGGGGACTAGAAAGTAAACGACATAAAACAACAAGTTTGGTATTATGACTATATAAAACACTGATAAATGGGCATCCTATAAGAAAAATAACACCTAACGAAGTTTCTTGATATCCACTTCGTGTGTTATTTTCCTATATCGGGACCCTTTGTTAAGCGTTATCTCTTACATATTTGTAGGCATATAGCTTTAAGTCACGTTTTTTTTTCCACATGTAGTTCAAACCTTCATAGAATTGTCTGGCAAACTGAATAGTGGGATTGCCATCACTAAGAAGGACACGTTCTCCTTCAAATTTGGCTAAAATAAGGAACCTTAGAAGGGATCTGTCCTTCTTAAATGGGACAGACATTATCTCACACATGCTGCCAAAAAGATAGGCATATAGGCAGTCTCCTCCTGAGTGGAATGAATGGAGAATGACAATACTTGGAAGTGTTCATGATAACAGTATTGTTTGTTTTGAATATGGCGGTATATGGTATAACTGATTATTGGTACATACATACATGCATACAACTTAATATCAGGCTTTTCGGTATGAAATGGTATTTGCTTACAACTTTCAATTAAATAAGAAAAACATTAAATGCCATATAATTAGGGCTCGATTTGAGGGAGATGCAAGGGGATGCCGTTCCAAAAACCACCCCTTTTTCCATCTCCTTTGGATAAATGTTATGTGATGTTTACACACTCAGTTGCTATGAATGTATCAGGAATTCGTCATGTCGGACCAACAACACAGGAATGATAACCGGCAATTATTCTGTGAAGTGTTTATAACATTTGTGTATTGTCCTAATATTTGTTATGTCATTTATTAGGCTATTACATACGTAGGCTAGTTAGCTAACCAATGTGATACATAATCACCCACCAATTATCCATCTCCCTTAAGTTTTTTATTTTACCTATTTGCCAGCTGCATATAACACTGCAACAAAATTAAGTATTAGATCAGGGTTAGGGAAATGGCTCTAGTAATAAAAAAAAGCAAGACTTCAGCATTCAGCATTCAGTAGTTTATCAAAACAATACAAAAAATCCATCTGTTAAAGCTGTTTTATCAATCTTGTGTGCAGAGGTGATAAGAACACAAATTCCCTAAGTAAAATTACAAATACTCATGTAAAAAAAATACTCTTGTAGATATACGTACAAATATAAGCACAGCTTCAAATTCTTTACTCATCTTTTTTAGATTTAAGAGATGATTCTTAAATGTTGTTTTTGGCTGGTTTTTTCCTCTTTTATTGGTGTAAGACATTGCACTTCTGTGTACGGCATAGGCGGTAGAAGTACACAAATTCCTTACTGAAGTTAAAGTGCAAATACTCATCTAAAACAATACTCTGGTAAAAGCTGAAGTACAGCTTCCAATTTTTTACTCAAGTTAAAGCGCAAAGTACAAACTCCTAAATCTATATACTGTATGAAAGTAAAAGTACAAAAAAAGAATCACAAAGGCAAAAAATGTCTGCGTCTCAAATGACACACTGATTTTCATTACTGATGATAATTTAGGAGAAACCAAGGTACCAAGGAACGTGGGCAAACATTAACTAAAGCTAACTGATGACCGCTATATTCCTAATCTTTAACCGATAGGTATTAGGTCACTTGCATCTATAGTTTTTTTTTTTGTATTTTATTTTATTTTTTTAGATTTGAGGGAGATTTCTTAAACATAAAAAAAAAATTATCCTTCCTTTTTGGTGTAAGACAGTGCTTGCATGTACATGTAACAGCCTATTAAACGTAAAATGTAGAAATTTACAAATAAATACATCAAGAGATTATTTGCCGCCATGTTCTTATTTTAACATACATTACATTTTAGATTTGTTAGGAATTTTAATCAATTACTTGAAGCTGTCTGATGTACAAAAAAGTCACCTTATAAAAGAATTATGTAGATTATGGAGTACCTGATCTGTTTTGAAATGTAGTGAGTATAAAGTAGAGATAGTTCCTTTGAAATATAAGTGAAAGGAAAACTCAAGTAAAGTACAGACACTTGAAAAAATAACAGTAACACAGTAATTCGAAGTAGTACCCACCTCTGATGTACGGGTACAAGCAGCCAATCGCATGCAAAATGTAGAACTTTACAAATTAATACATCAAAGGATTGTGACTTTTATAAGTAGATTATAGCATAACCAATCTGTTTTGAAATGTAGTGAATAGAAAGTAGGGATTTTTTATGTAAAAAATATAACAGCAACAAAGTAATTGTTCTTGGTTACATCTCACATCTGCTTGTGTAAAAGGTTAAATTTTCAGAGAAGTTTACACAAACCTTTGCGAAGTAGCCCTTTAGCTATAATAGAGGGCTGTGCCACGAGCCCTGCCCTGAAAGTTGGTGAAAATCTAAACTGAGATGTCGAGAGGTGACCGAATCTTTGTGTCTCCTCCCATTAAACTTTTTTCAGTTTTTAAGAGTGTATAAAAAAAAACAGAATATGATTTATTCTTGCATACATATAATGTCATTATTATTATGTAATATATATTATTGTTTAGATATGCATGGTAAAATCGAACTTTTGCTGCGTTTTACCATGCAGAAAGAAAAATGAAGGAAAGGTTCAATGTTCTTTTTATACTGCAAGCTCTTTCACGTCTTCTGCTGCTAATTCTGATGCTGTTCATAAGCTGCAACTGTGTTTCTCACACTCTGCTGTGGCGTGAGATAAGTGTGGTGATGGTGTGTCTGATCTTGGTTTGGTATATTTAAACATCATAGGCAGTTATCTCACTTTCAGTTCGCTGAACCGTGTCCTCTCTCTACAGGAAATGGGGGAGGTTTTAGAGGGTCGGACAGGAAACACGGGCAACACTGACGTCCTGTTTCTACACCGATGGTCAGTCAGATAGAGATGTTCAACCCAGCAGGAGAAAGAAAGAGCTTTATACGTTTGAAAGGGGAATGTCACGTTAGAGAGAAGCAACTTCCCTTTTCTCTTATTGGGGAGAGAAAGAGGAAGCCACAAAAGTCAGTCAAGTACAAAGTCAGAAATTCCATACATCTCTTTCACTTTCTCTCTCTCACTATCTTTCTCTCTCTGTAGGGAGATGGTGTGGATGGACAGATGATTTGAGGATCTGGTAAGATGCTGATTGACTTATTTGTAAATAAATCCCAATGGTAATTTGGTAAAGCCGCTGTCAACCAGTTTTGGGATACAGAAATATCAATGTATCAGTAATTATCATAAACGGGCTTCTATTCCACCTTAAAACACTTTGCCCCCTCCACTGTATTGAGTCAAACATTACAACACTCAATAACACAGAACAGGAAAGTAAACCAGTTGAAACAGGCTCCACCATGTTGCTAAAACCTACTGAGCTGTAATGTCTTTCACCTCAACGTGTTGCATCTGTGGTTATTTCTTCCTTACTTCTGCTCTTTTGTTTCTGGGCGCAGAAGCTCTATTTCCAGGGTGATGAGCTGTGCTCTGTGAAAATCGAGATTATTATGGGCTGCACTTGCTGTAAGCAGAGGAAGGCCTCTAAAGCGTCCGTTGTGTCATATCCTGACACATGTGACGCAGGGGGCGGGGCTCAGATGACGGACAACGCCCGTTACATTGCAGACCCCACCCAGAATTCAGGGGCGGGCCTCATCCCGAACTTCAATGATTTCCCCAGCACAATCTCTGGCTCCAATGCTTTTCCAACGTCCAGCTTCCCTAAAATCCCAAGCCAGCCCCGGTCTACAGTCATCACAGGTGTTTGTGTGTGTGTGTGTGTGTGTGTGTGTGTCTGTGTGTGTGTGTGCGTGTGTGTGTGTAATATTATAGTAGGAGGAGGTGTTGAACTTTAGACTGATCGCACTCTCTAATTCACCCTATTGCTAATTCAGTATGTATGTGTGTGGTTGTGGTTGCCTAACTACAGGTGGAGGGGTGACACTGTTTATAGCCTTATATGATTATGATGCCCGGACGGAGGATGACCTGACCTTTCAGAAGGGAGAAAAATTCCACATTATCAATAACACGTGAGTGAACTACAGAAGACTTGGATTCACATGTAAGACAGGTTGAAGTCATGCAGCATTATGAGTGTAGCTCTGTGGTTACCAAGCTATTGATGTACACTAGCAGTCAAAAGTTTGGACACACTAGATTGAATATATATTTTTCATTGTCTTAAAAGACATTTTGATAAAGGCTTATGGTTGAAATTTGTTTCTAAGACAAATGTAAATAGTGATGTTAATGCATGTATATATTTATTTCTGAATCAAGATGTATTTTTTTAAAACTAGTTTATACTTAAAACAAGTAGTTTTTACTTAAAATTTAATTGTTTCCCCAAACAAGTAGTTTTCATTTAGAACTTAGGAGAAGCAGTCAACCAGTGCTCGACCTATTTGGGAACTTTAAGTAAACCCTCCTAGGTGAAGCTCCCTCATGAAGCTGGTTGAGAAGGTGCCAAGAGTGTGCAAAGCTTCATCATGAATGTTGTTAAGAATTTAAAGTTTTGATTTGTTTTTAACACTTTTCTTGGTCACTGCATGATTCCATATGTGTTATTTCATAGAGTTAATGTCTTCATTATTATTCTAAAATAGTAAAAATGAAGAAACCCTTCTATGAGCAGGTGTGTCCAAACTTTTGACTGGTAATGTAGTACCCAGTCTTCTGCTTTTACAGCGAAGGTGATTGGTGGGAAGCACGCTCTCTGGACACAGGGAAGTCTGGGTACATTCCCAGTAACTATGTGGCCCCTGTGGATTCCATACAGGCTGAGGAGTGAGTATCACACACATACGTAATACACACACATTAATCTATAGCTTGTAGACTGCAAGCATATACAAAAAAACGTTGCTGGGGTTTTTACACATCTTAATGTCACTGCTGGATTGAAAATAGTCCACCAATCAAAATATCCAGCCAACAGCAGTTCTGTGGTCAGAAACTGACACTGATAAAGGTTTTTGAGGACAATTAACACAAATTGTGCCTGGGAAAAGACAAGCTATAGTTTCTAACTGTACACCTAAAAGGTGGGCCAACAAGGTAGGTGTGTGTAATAAATTGACTAATAAGTGTACACATTGTTTATAAACCCCAGTAACACCTGATTCACTCATACCAGCGCACTACCATGTCAGTGTCAGTGCCCAAATAATATGTGGTCAGTGGTGGTTCTATGGTGAACCCAATCTGTTGATGAACTGGGTAAAGTGGGTCTGACAAACTGTGCTTAGCAACAGATGGGCTACAGTCAGTATGCATAAAAAGTGCACCTATATGGTAGGTGAACCTAATAAAGTGCCCACTGAGTGTAGATACTGTCTATGTACACTCACCGAGCACTTTATTAGGAACACCTGTACACCTTCTCATTCATGCAATTATCTAATCAGCCAATCGTGTG
>JAOUQW010000027.1:9199056-9224697 GCA_028565825.1 Olivaichthys viedmensis
TAGCACTCGCTGGTTTATTCTAGCTCTTTATCCCCCCCCCCCCCCCGCCGCATCTCTCTCTCTCTCTCTCTCTCTCTCTCTCTCTCTCTCACACACACACACACACTCTTTCTCTCTCTCTCTCACACACACACACACTCTTTCTCTGCCAATGCAGTGCATCCGCAGATGCCGATTAAAGTTCACATTCGCCTTATTTCTTTTTTTTCTTCATTTGCTACAATAGGTTTCGACCAGTGCTCCACGTCTGCTTTATACATGCAAAACCGCATACTGACGTATTAAATCGTGTGTCAAAATAGTACGTCACTATAGTACTATAGGTGTATGCAGGGGTGCCGTAAAGGGGGGGCGATTCCAAGGGCCCTGAGAATGCAGGGGGCCTAAGAGGACCCTAGGGAATAAAGATAGTCCAGGGCAGGGGATTAACCTGTCAAGGGGCACAACATTTGTACTGGCGCCACTGCTTAGGTACTATTAGTGTACTATTTTGACATACTGTATAGTTAGTATGCAGTTTTGGACGAGACCTTGATTTGGGCTTATGGCACACTGTGGGAAGAGTGTGTTGTGACAGGCACGTTTATGCACCACACACTGCCGAGCGTCAGAAACGTGTGCATCCCTTTTTACACACTGGAGCACGTGGTGGTTATGTGCAAAATATTTCAGATCATAAAAATGCAGGAAAAGATTTTTGCATGGCAAACTGTCATGGAGATCTGAGGGGTTATTGGGTTTTTTATTTATTTTTATTTTTATTATTATTGTCTATTTTGTTTATGAGGACTTGGTACGTACATTGCATTGGACGTTTGCGCTGTGGCCCGGTTGCCCACTGAAAGGACAGCTAATTGAGGGCATTCGGCGGTTGTCGTATTTCAGTACATACTTTCAGGCTATTCATTGTGAGTGTGTGTGCGTCCATCAGACAGCTCTGGTCTCCATGGCGACCTTTATTAAAGGAAATTTAGAAGGCCACACCAGACAGAGTCTTCTGATTGGCAGAAAGGAGAGATCCAGTATGACCTTGGCTATAGCTGTCATAACAGTCATGTCTATACCATCTTAAATACAGTGGCATAGTTCTACATGCTTTAAAAAGACGCAAGATGCAACAGATGCAAGCACAACGTCAATGAATACATAACCCAGCTTACACAGTCTAACATTCCATGAGACTACACTCCCTTCCTGCTCTTCCTTCTCTTCTTTTGCATTCTCTTTCTCTTTCTTTGTCTCTATGGCTCCATCTCTCTCTCTCTCTTTCCATCTGTCTCTCTGGCTGGCTGGCTGTAGCAGGTTTTAGGAGAGGCCTCCACCTTTGACCCTGGCTCAGGGAGAGAGTGTGTGGTATGTGTATTTGTGCACGTGTACATGTGCATATGTGCTCCTGTATGTGTGTGTGAGGGGGGTGTAAAGGGATTTGGGGCATGCAGCAAAGCTGAATTGATCTACATCAATGTGTGTGTGTGTCTCTGCAGAACAGAGAGCCAGGGTTTGTGGGAGGGAGGTATAGATTAGGGAAAGTGAGAGTCTGTGTATGTGTTTAGGGGTTCTGTATACCTGGGGGTTCTGCATGCCTTTATATACTGAGCCAACTCTAACAAGAAACTGAACCAACTCAATTATTTAGGGTGAAAGAAAGCCAAGGAGTCAGAAAATGCAGAGGTGAATGGAGACAGAAATGCATATACACACTGTCGTGCAACAGATTGCAGATCATGCATGCGGATGTTACTTAGATACCAGATCATTTGTGTACATCAGAGATACAGAGATAAAGTTAAAGCTTAAGCTGCTCTGCAGTGTTCCCAGCTGGCAACGCTGTGTGGGGGGCACATGGTGTCTTTTGATTCTATCGATTAAAATGACTTGTATAATCAGGATCACACAGTTTAAGTAACGTGATACTGCACTGTTTCTTTGTGCTTATTAGCTGAGGTAGCTCAAAACCGTTTATATGAGGTATTTGAAGCTCTTGAAATATTGCATTGAATTCATCTGGAAAGTTTACCGCTTGTAAAAGCAAAGCTTTTGTTATGCTGGAATAATTGACCAATTAGTGTATGTAACCACTTACGAAGAGCACTCAAATTTGAGTCTGTTTTGGGGAGGATTCACATGCTTTCTCTGGACTTACCTTCTCCAGACGCTATGACCACTAATTCTGACAAATAGCGCTTTTCCACCGGACAGTGGAACAGTAGACTAAACCAAATCCAGAACTGTCCATACTGTGGTCTAGTAACTTTGTCTATTTTGCATCGCATAATTGTAACCATGAAAGTAAAATGAGTCCTCTGCAGGTTGTGGGGCGGTGACATAATGTCCCACGCAATGCTTGTGTTAACAGTAAACATCTTTACAACCTAAAGATGACGTAAGATGATCATGGAAAAAAGAATGCAATACCCAAAGTGTATTTCTGTTGTTGGCCTTTGTATGTAATGAATAGAGCACCAAACAAACTGTAATGGAGAGATGTAGAGCTGTATTGTGTCTTCATCTTTAGCATCTACAGTATAGTGAAGCACAAGATACAATAGTTGGACCATCAGAGCGTAAGAGAGTAGCATGAGGATGGAATATGCGCAAAGCAATATTGATCTGAAAATAAAATCCTAAGTTATAGAAAAAAATTATTTCTGTACCTCAGAAATGTTCAGATGTAGCGAGAACGGCGCCGTACAACATAATATATTTAAAATATCCTTTTTTGCATCTTGTCTTTACCAATAGACCAACATTTCCAGCTCAACCAAGTGCAAAACCTTCTTTTTTGCAATATTTAGGTGGCTTTTTCCCCCTTCAAATTCCTGGGTGTTCATTCCATTTCTATATGCACATTTAAAAATTTTGTATAAAAGAGGTGGATGGAAAACCCCTAAGGAAAATTAAGGAGCTTCAGGGTCTGATTTACCTTTTACTTTGGTTTTACATTTGGTTTTATGGGAAGAGACATAAGACAGCCGACCAATAGAATTTTTTTACGTTTTCCATTGTACTTAATGAGAATGTTATCAGACACTGTGCGGTACAGTCTAGTAGAAAAGAGACTCTAGCTAGGTATACTACATCCCAAACTGACCAATCAATGATCCTCAGTATTTCTAGCTCCACCCATATGTCCCTGTCCAGTACTCTTGGTATCCTGGCAAGAAGGGTAACCAAATTCAGTACAGGTACTTATTTATGGTACTGGCTGTTTGACAATGGAAATTATGACAAAATGTTGACTCACGAACTTATTGTTCTGTGTGCAAGGGTGTCCATCATCCAAAAAAGCTCACCCTTTTTTTCGGTAAAGGAAAAATAATTTTATGTCACAAATTATTAAAATGGTAGGCTGTAGTTCTGAAGACAAGTTTGCAGTTGTTTTAATGTTAAAGTCAAAGGAAGAGAAAATGCCATTATTGGAACTATTTGATTTTGGAGCAAAGAAAAAGAATGTAAAAAAAAGATTTCCATCGTCTCAGTCAGAAGCTTGACCTCTACCAATAGGCCAACAAAAAATATTGACAGCGGTGGTCTAGATAAAAGACTCTCCAACTGGAAAGTCGTTTAGCAATTCCTTGCTATATTGTTGGTAGTCTTTTAAAATATATTTTTCCTTAAAGCTCATCATGCTTTTATGCAAAAACAATAAGCCTACCAGCAGCCGTCTTTATTGAAGATCATGTGATTGTGACTTGTTTTTAATTGGTCGGTCTGTTTTTAAACTCAGAAATTGAACTTGGTCCAATTTTAGGAAATGATGCACTGTCACAGAACAACATTTTCAGACTTGGTGCGCAAGACGACAGCGTAGCGCATGTTTAAAATGATTGTTGTACGTATTTTTCATCTGTGTGCAGTGGCCTTAGGGCTGAATGTTTCTTTGTCAGAAATGTGAATAACAGGGTCGAACACATATTAGAGGTTTTATGAAATGTTTTTATGCTCACCGAACATAGTGCTACACAAAGGCAACACAGGTGAGTGTGTGTGAGGAGTATGCAAAGTATGCAAGTACTGAAGTGTAAAAATCATCAGGAGATATTAAGCAGTTATATGGCACCGGTCTATATGTTTTTGTGCTGTTGACGTCAACCTTGACTTTACTTAGCCTTTCTCTCTTTCTCTCTTTCTCTCTGTCTGTCACTCTCTCTCTCTCTCTCTCTCTGTCTCTTTCTCAGGTAACAAACTGGCAGGGTAGGATTGCCATGGAAACATGCGGTTTGAGAATCAGTTGAGAGAATCTAGAAAAAGGTAAGTGTGAGCTTTTTTTTTGTTATGCTGCATATGTTAGCACACATTTTGAGTGGGAAGTATGTGTGTGTGTTGTGAGAAATATATTCCTCCCTCCGGATGTAATGAAATATGTCAGTGCATGACACGCTAAGCAGCCTGTGCAGATACCTGCGTGCTTCATTTTCAAATATTAGCTCCACTCTCCTCTGAGCAAAAAGAGACGTAGCCTTCGGCCCACAGTTCCTCCTCCTCCGTACCCACGTCTTCCTCACAGTCTTCTGGAACACGAAATAGACAAACAGAAGATCCAACTTTTGCTAATACAATTCACACTTCGTTTCAGGGTGACTCATTCATTCTGACTCAGTTGCTCGACCGTTTATTCATTGAGATTTTTTTGTGTGTGATTTGTGAAATTATACCAAGAAGAAACAGTCATAGTGATACAGCCCACAAAAGGTTTCAGTGTTATTGAAAAGAGTAGAAGAGAGGAGTATGGAGATTTTTTCCTGTCAAAACGTAATCGTATGTAAACGCCACAATGAGTTTGTGACATTCAGATTTATAAATCTGCAACTGCGATTGTAACCTTTATATAACAAGTCCAGTATTCATATATTACTACGAATCCTACCTTACTTCTTTACAATGTCCATGTTGTGATTGCAAATCACAAGTTAAGCACACTTGTCATTTTTAGGCTTCATTTACGAATCACAGTGGCAATTACACTGGCAAAGCACACTATTACAACTTGAGGGTTTTGAATTAAATATCTCACTCTGGTAACGTTTTGAGTGGCGTAATCCAGGTGGATAGCTCCAGAGAGCTGAGAGGGCAGAGCTGAATCCAAAAGTTCTATAAGTTGCAGGTACCAAACTGTCAAAACTCTGCATGTGAAATGGTAATCTGTAAACCGACAAAGTGAGTTGTAAAGTATGAACTGAATGAAAAAAATAATGATTTACGAATCTTACATGAGAAGTGTATGCTACAAGTTACAGATTTACAAAATTGATTTGCGATTCATAAATTTACAATTTCAGTGTTAAATTCGCGCATGATTACTTTTGACAACAAAAGTAACTTAATAGAGAGAAGAGGAAAGAATAGAGGAGAAGAGGAAAGGATATTAGAGAAGAGAGGAGAGGGGAGATATGATGTATAATAAAGTGAGAGATGAATAATGAAGGTGCCAGGAGAGAAGGCTGAGACATCTACATCCGCAAAGAGGACACTGCTTACATTTGCTCAAATCCATGACCAAGTTCAATGTATGGCATCAATGCTTGGTTAGTGGTTTCGAACAGATCTGGATTCTTTTCTGCAAAGCTTATCTGCTCTGATTTACTTACAAATTAACTTAGAGCTGAAACATTACCAGGCACAACTTTTGAAGTGGACCCTAAAAACTAGAAAACACTCACGTAAAGCCAACCGTGTCATAAGCTCCAGGACTCACGTTCTTGGCTCTTGTCCAATGAACATACTACAATGGTTTTGACTCTCTTTATTACACTCATAAATATTTCATGATACTCATGTTTGTGTACATAGTGATTGTTTTGTGTGCGTCCTGGAGTTAATGATTTGCTTATTGAACAGATAGTTTACATAGGCGTTATACACAGTTTGCCTGTTACTCATGTGTTATTAATATGCTATAAAACATTTATAAATGTGGTATAAAACATATATAACTCTATTATAGCTAAGCTGGCAGTTGCAATAACATGCAAATGCAGGGAAGACCATATCACTAAAAGCAATGAACAGTAAATGATTTAGTAAACAAGATAATTAAAACACATATAAATTATTATAACTTTGGCTGAATTCACAATAAATTCAATGAGGTCATTTTAAGACTGTCACATATGTTCTCCTAAATGTTTAGGCACTTCCATATGCTTTTAGGCATAGCATATGGAAGTGTTTATTCTGTGGTTACATGTGGACCACTTCTGTGTGATGGAGTTGTAAATAAACAGAATGCTGTATTGCAGAGGTCTGCAAATATGTGCATGTGGGTTTTTTGGTGCCCACAAAATATGCTTATGACAAAATATGCTATTCAACAATTTATACTTTTTTTAATGAAAATGTATTTTTATAAAAAGACCAATATGCAGTAAATATTAAATAAATAAATAAAACATAAATAAATAAATACATAAATGAACAAACCCAAAACTTAACGCACCCTCTTTTCAAACAGTGTGAAAGTCAATCCTTAGCTTTTAGACAACAGGTGCTAGTAGCCTTGGTCGATAGTTAGTAGTGCTACTTAAGCAGCCAGAAGCAATGTGCCAAAATGGAGAATTGGCTAATTAAACAAACATCATCCCATTCCATTCAGCCTGACGAGTCGTCCGCAGAAAATACGGCTATAGATGATGCAAATGGTTGTGGTAGTAGGCCTGATGTTAGCTATTAGCCTGTCCAAAACCTGGCTGGTCTCCCGGTTAATGAGCGCAAGACGAGTTACTCGTGCCAATGTAAATTTCGCAATACTGTTATTGTTTTATTTTACACCATAGGTTATTTCTTGGCATCGGATAAAAATCAGTAGTAAGTAGTTTTAGCCTAATAAACATTAGTGATATGTCTTGAAATATACTAAAAACACATTGATGATTCCTTAATGTGGCATTTTAAAGCTTGACCTGCATTATTTTAAGCATTTAATAAAAAATATTTTTTACATTTGTTGGATCGTGTTGGATGGTAACCATGCATATCAAACTCCACCATGATACGACCATGGTTTTCCAATAGTACTTCATGGTAACTATGTTAATTACATATTTTACCATAATACAACTGTGGTTTTTGAGAGAAAAAACCTTCTCAGAGAAGCAGGTTGCACTTTACAATTAAATTCTTACTTTGCATGTTTCTTTTCTTGGTGCCATAGATTATAAATGTAGAATTTTTAAGATGTGAGAAAACTGATAAATGTGTCGTGTTTTTAGTTATTTACATGTGTTGGATTGGATGCTCTGATTCAGTAAAACTACAGCTCATCTGGGAATTAGTCAGGATGCTCAGAGAACAAAGGTTTGTGTGGTTTGTTAGAGGACTCATTTGCATATTGCAGCCTTCTGTAATATCAGGTGTATACTGTGATAATGAATAGAAATAGTTCAGACCATTGATTGGTCAAATGCAATGATCACAGAATCATCGCGAGTCATCACTCGAGTCAGACAACCGCCAAAGAACACTAGGGTTATATTCTAAATCACATACTACCATACACTTTTAGATAAAAAGGTTCAATATAGCACCCTAAAGAATTCATCAGTTTGTCCTTCTGGGAAAACCTTTAAAGGTTCGATGAAAAATCCTACAACAGAAAAGGTTGATCTTCTTTAAAAAGCTAGAACAGTTAACCATCCAGAGGAACCTTTCAGGAACCTTTTTTCTAATAGTGTACTGAATAGTATGTTAGAATATTATGCCACAATCTGTTACTTAATATAGTGGCATATTATTTTAATGCTGGTTTGGGGCGTAGCTTATCTATCTAGAGCCTCTTTTTTTACCAGACAGCATGTCTGATAACATTCCCATCGAGTACAATGGAAAACCTGGAAAGTTCCTTTTGATCAGTTGCTTTATGTCTTTTCACATAAAAACCAAAGACTGATTAAAAGGTAAATCAGACCTTGAAGCGCTTTGATTGTTGCTACTGTTGTTAGTGTTTACTGTAACACTAGCGTCGCCTGGGAAATGATGTCATCACCACACAACCTCCAGAGAACTAATTTCATTGGTACCGTTACGTGATGGAAAACGGACACAGGTACAGGTAGTTCTGGGTTTGGATTAGTAACCGCACCATGTTGGACCACACTGTTGATGGAAAAGACAGCACCCCTACACACACACACACACACACACACACACACCTCCTCTAGTACTTTACTACATCATTTGTAAGCCTCCAGATGCTTGTCCCATTATCAAAAAACAGTCTATCATGCAAAACTTGTAAGTCAAAATGGATCTACTATTAGCGATTATTGATAGAAGTTTATCACTGTGTGTGTGTGTGTGCACCACTAGCCAAGCTCAAATCTCATCGTTTGTTTATTGTCACTAGAGTGTAAGTGACTGGTAAAGGACAAGGCCGAGGTGGGGAGGGTTATGAGTTCTGCTTCTCTCGCTCTTTCTTCATGGATATTTTTCTTACTGTCGCTTTTTCACTCTGTCCATCCATCTCACTCACCTTGTTCTCTATCTTCTGTCTTTATCCTACCTTTAGTCTCTCTTACGGACTCTCTCGCCCTCCTCCCTTCCACCTTTCTCTAGTCCCTCTATCTTCCTCTCTTTGCCTCTCTCTACTCTGTCTCTCTGTATTTCTCTCCTGGCCCTCTCTCACTCTGTCTTTCTGTCTCTATCTCTCGCTCGCTCACTCTCATCTACGCTCTCTCTGTCTGCTGGAAGTTAATGAGCCCAGCTCCCCCTGGGGAACACACACTTCCTTTGCCAGAAAGGGAGTGATAGAGAGACAGAGAGCTTGACTTTGCGCTGAGAGAGAGAGTGTGTTGGTGTGCGCGTGTTTGTGTCCATGTGAATTGTGTGTGTGTGTGTGAGTGTGTAAGTGAGTGAGAGTGAGAGAGAGACATTGCAGAAGGAGATAGTGGGGGGAAGGGGAGGGGCACTTAGGGGAGATAAGACAGAAAGACAGAGAGAAAATCTACAGAAAGAATAGAGAGTAGGAAAGAGTGAAAGTGTGTGCAGTCACGATGATGGAAAAACAGAAAAATGTGAAGCAGAAAGATAAATTAGTGCGCTACAAACTACTGTCCTGAGAATTTAGACTGAGTAAAGCGCAGAAAAGAGAGCAGAAAGGACAGAGAGATAGTGATAGAGAGAGAGTGAAGGGGATGAACAGAGTAAAGAAAAGCCGATGCAGAGTTTTTATGCTGGACCGAGTGAGAGACGGCTGTTGGTAGCGTGAGCGCGCGGCCGTATGTTTGCATGCGTGCAGGCGTGCGTGAGAGCCGCTCGTACCTCTGTGTGTACTCCTGAGCTGGAATGCGCACAAGGCAGCCATTGTTGTTTAAACAGGCAGCCAGCAGCCCTTCTCCTTGGCAACGGGCTCTGCAGCAGCGTCTCCCACGGCAACGGTGGAACGGGGTGCTCTGGGTTCAGGCTGTGTGCGTGCGCGTGTGTTCGTGGTGGTCATGTCAGGAAGTCAGGGCCGCAGTGGAGAGGCCCCTCTCCAAAACGCTGGCCTCAAGGTCTCGCTCGATATGTGTGTATGCGCACATCGGTGTGTGTTCCGACACACTGTGTGTACTTATGCGCGGGGAGAGAGGCGGTGGGCGAGCGAGCGGCTGTGAATAAGACACAGAATGGGTAGAGACAGCTTTAAAGGACAGATGGAAATGTGTAAGGATGAACAGAGGTTCAAAGGGTGAACTGGTTGTAAGCTAAGATGTAGTGGATGATGAGGTGTTTAAAGAAATGAGGGAGGGAAGGAGAGATTAAGGGAGGACAGAGAGAATGAAAGTTATTCAAACATGATCTCATGAGAAATTTGAACGAGCAAGGGTGATGTGGATGGATTTGGTTTGATTTCATATGAATAAAGTTGTTAGAAAAGTTGCAAATGCTAATCGTAGCCCTAAACTTCAAAACTTTTCAAATCACTTGAGTCATACGAATTGTTAGGAATTTGCAAGTGCGAGACCATGTTGATTTTTCTGTTAATTTAGTAACAAAATAGTTTTAGAACTGCACTTTATCATTTTATTACTTTACAGTAAATCAAAATAAACATTACCACAGTATGTAACCAAACAAACAGTTAAACTATAGAAATGGGGAGCTTCAATATCTATATTTGTATTTATACCAATACCTAACATTAGCCAATTAGATATTGTGACAAATTGTGGCAGTTTGGATTAAGAAAGGGAGGCACAGTGCGAGTGAGAGAAAGCAAGACAGCTCTCTTGCGTTCTCTCATTCTTTCTCTCTCTCTTCGCCTGCTGTTGGATGTTTCTTTCCAGCTGGTGCTGTAGTCACATGACCCATGGAGGAGTAAAGGGTGGACTGGGGGGTCTCTGTACTTCTTAAAATAACTGCTCCATGTACACTGTCGCAGAAGTAACATTGCTACGAAGAGAGCAAGGGAAAGCAAGATGTAGGAAAAGTGTGTGTGTGTGTGTGTGTGTGTGTATGTGTGTGAGAGTTAGTGTGTGTGTGCGTCTTGGCAGGAGCTGGTGTTGAAGACAGGCTCTGATGATGAAGATTATTAGGAATTTCCTGCAGCTGGGGATGAGAGAGGAAGAGAGTTGGCGAGAGAGAGAGGGAGAGGGGGAGTGGGGACCATGGAGAGGTGGGAAGAGGGAGTGAGTGTGGGAGGGTGTGAGTGAGAGCAGCATGAGAGACAAGCAGTGAGACAGAGGAAGGGAGAAGTGGAGCGCTGGAGAACGATGGGGGAATGCTGAGTGGAAGAAGTGAAACCTGGAGAGGAGACACAGGGCAGACAAAGTGTGTGTTTGTGTGTCCACATACGTGTGTGTCTGTGTGTGCATGATGACAGCTGTGTTTCTGCAGAGTGTCACTGAGTGTCTCTGTGGACCGTGTGACCCACTTCTACCTCTCTCTCAGCATTTCCCTCTCTTTCCCCTTCCCCCTTTTGCCTCTCCCACCTTGCTCCCCATTCAACATCTTTCTATTTGCCCTCTCTCTCTCTTTCTTTCTCTTACCTCTCTCTTTCGCTCTCTCTCTCTTTCTCTTACCCCACTCTCTCTCTCTTTCTGTACGTCTTGCTCACCCTCCCTCTCTTGCACCCCCCCATCACTCGCCCTCACACACTGTCAGGGCTGCTGCCTGTATCTTAGCAACAACTGCACTCTCATTTGAACTGAGTGAGTGCTTTTCCCTAACACACCCACTGAAACACACGCGCACTCACACACACACAAAGAGCCATGCTCTCTCATACTTGTGTAAACATGCACACACACCCACACATGCACTTGTGTAAGTACACCACACTCCAGCACCACCATCACTACTTAAGAGTATCCGGCTCTAAAGCCCCTTTCACACATGCACTTTTACACAGGAATTCAACTATGATTAATCAGGAAGGGGTTAAGTGTGAATGCGAGCCAGATTCGAAATCCTGGGAAGACTGACGCGGCAATCGATCGGGACAAGACCTAGCACAATTCTCAGGAAGTTATCAGGAGGGCTCATGTGTGAACAGAGGAAACACCAGGAAAGAGACAGGTGGCTTGATGACTATTCATCCTTTGATGCTAACCCCTTGTGAGGAGGCTGATTTAAAACATTAGCACAGTGCAGCAACTACTGTACCAATGCGATGTACCAATCTGATACTTGACATTGGATTTGACATTAATTTCTGATCCAAGCCACTGATGTATTTTATGCCATGAACATGTGTTATGTTGACGGACACAACACAGATCATGCACATGAACATGGGGCACAACTTGTCTTAAAGCCCACCACCATCGTACCTATGTTTTTTTGCATTAACTTGCCGACGGAAGATGGCAGAGAGTCGGCTTGGTTACTATGAGGATGTCAGTATTGGGTACCCAAAGCTCTAATATCAGTATTGTGTTGGGAAAAAAACAAAAAACGTACATGCTTGAAACATAAATTCCACTAAACTATTATATGTGGGATTTTTTATACGCCACATCCTGTGTAACAGGGCTTTTTTGGCAAGTGTGAATGCGTGCAGTTTGAAGGCTGTAGGTTTGAATGCACCAAAGCCTGAACATTCCCAGTAAATATGCACCAATAATGTCCCAGGTTTTGAGTGAGAAAACACACGAGTCACAGTTGGAGATGGGGGTACACATAGGTGTGCTTTTCTGTATGTGTTTCTGAGTGCTTTTAATACAGTGTGCCCAGTCTATCATCAGACCGTTAGTCATATAAAGTCATATATGAAGTCATATACCGGTTTTCCTTAACAGTTTTTCAAGTAGTTATCCGATTCCTCACAAGCTGTCCTCGCTGCATTGCAAATGTGGATGGAGATGCTCGCTTCTGTATATGTTTAGAATTACAGTGTTCATGTGGTTGAATGTTTATAATGAAATCTATGATTGCTTAACTATTCTATAATCACATTAAGAGGACTCTTAAGACATAACAGTTCAAGACATCGGTCAGATTCAATAAATTCAAACCAATAGAATTGAAGGCTCCAACACTGATTTGACCTGATGTGTTTATTGGCCAGTCCTTAACCTTTGTTGTTTGGTGTTGGTTGGTTGGGGCTGAGGGCAGCTTTGAACACAGACAAGGGGTTTACTGATTGGCTGTGATGACTGTATTGTGTATGTTATTGGACAGTCATTATTGTGAATTGTTGTGATTGGCCTACAGTCAGCAGCTGTTTTATACCCACTGAGTATTGTGGCAGATTAGAGAGTAGAAAAGGGAGGATAAGAGAGGAGAGGAGAGAAGAAGTGTGAAAAGAGTGGGAGAAGAAGAAGAAGAAGAGCATAAAGTGGAGAAACAATTTGAACTGAACTGGTGGGAATGGTGAACATTATTGCGTTGTAGGCAGGAGACCACCACAAATTCCTCTGCTGAAGTCCATTACGCACACACAAACGGACACACACTTTGTCTTTGAGTTAATCCAGCTCACTAGCATGCACTGGCAGGGAAGTGCATAGTGCTGCCAAAACAGAGTGAAAAGAAGAGGAGAAGCTCCAGACAAACTATCTTTCAAAGGCTATGGGATGAGGCGAGTGTGTGTGTGAGGCATGTGTGTGTGACTATAATTAAAGTGGTGATCTACAGTTGTACTCATTCCTGTCTTCAGTTAGACTGATGCTTAATTAATTAATGGCATTAATTAAAAAGAGAGAGAAAACACAAGAGAGAGAGAACAAGACGGAGAGAGCATAGTGATATATGCAGCAAATCTAAGAGCTGTAGGCTCTTTGAGTCATCTAGTTGAAAAAGGTACACTCAAGTCTAAGTAGACCATGCATGATCTTGCCCAGGTTCTCACCTCTAGAGAATACCATTACCTGTTCTGTATTATGGAGGCTAATACTAATACCGATGACTGTTTCAAAACAATATAGTGAAATACTCTGTCTTTCTTTGTTGGTAGATAGTTTGCTCCTCCATTTCTTGCTTTTCCTCAGTCTGTTTGTCTGTATGCCAGTGCATCTTTAAGCACACAGGCATGGCAGGGTTTGTTCGGCCCAGAGCACCACAGCACATGTTTCTGCTCCACTCTGTTACTCCTCTCTCCCTGCTTCCCCTCTCCTCGCCAGTTAGTAATAAGAACCATGTGCAAAGGCAGCAATGATGGATGGAAACGTGTGTGTGTAAGGGCTTGTGTGTGTTAGAAAACGAAAGGAAGAGAGAGGGAGTGGGAGTGAGAGTGTACACTGTATGGACTTTGCAACTGTAGATGTCTGTTTGTAATTAGAGACTTCTACAAAAATATATCTCCCACTTTATTTTCGTACATGCTTGTGGTTGATATGTATGCATACTTTTCTTTTTGTCTGTCACTGGTTGTTGCAACTGAGAAAGCATGCCAAGACCCTCTGACTCTCTGAACCTTTTCTTCCATCCATACAAGCACTGGTTTCCATGCAGCCTTCTCTCAGCGGAGGAATGCTCCAGCCCCCCTCACACCACTCCTCTCACCCCTCTGCTGCCCCCTGTTGATCAGTCTTTACACTTCATTGTTTAACTTTTTTCTGTGTGTGTGTGTGTGTGTGTGTGTGCGCGCGAAGCAAGGAGTCCAACTCCTATCAAAGACACCTAATTCACCTTACCAGTTCCTTATCAGGTTTAGTAAGTGTTTTGTATCAGGGAAATCATCAAACTGTGCTGGACTCCTGCCCTCCTAGAGTGGAGTTGGGCACCACTGGTGTAAAGCTTCTTACCATTAAATTTAGTTGACTTTCTTCAGTAAACTTGATTCAGAAATCATTATGTTGAAGAATGAATGTTTTCCCTGCTTCCAACACTCCTGACTTAATTCAATCAGCTAAATAACAATCCTTTGTGAGTTTAAAATTGGTCTATTAGTGCTGGAAAAGTGATACATTTTAGTATGTGGGTATTCCAAATATGCTGTCAGTTTTTCCAACATATTTTTTGCACATCATGTGCAGATTTTGTTAGAATATCACACTTAAATGAATGTGTAGTTTTGGGGTTAATTATACTGTGGTTGATTATATTGATTATTAAGTAGGATATATATTTAGAGAGGACAGGTGTGCTTCTATTATGGTTCAAAAAAGCTTAGTACTGGTCTACAGTCACTACCAAAGTAGTAAAGAAAAAGTAAAAGAGAGAACTATAAGTGTGGCACTCCTGAAAATAATTACTTCTGCATAACCCTCTTTCTGTGTATTTGATTATAATAAACTGTTCTACAATGTGTAATGATAAAACTAATTACACCTACTTAAGGTTATGTTTTTCATATATTGTATGGTGGTTAAATTAGCATATTAAGTATAGTATAAATTAGTAGTAATTAATAAATTAATATATTACTTTAACATATTAAATAAAATAGCCAACTAAGTTGGTTAGTAATAAATTAATTACAATTATAATTTCTCTCTAAATCATCTACTCCTTGTTAGTGTCCCAGTGCCTTTGTAGAGCTGTGAGGAGTTGTTTGAGTGGCATAAGCTTAGTTGAAAACTTGTTACATACATGCGTAACCATCCAAATACACTGTGTATAGTTTGAAATGTAATAAAAATATGTAACTTGAGAAAATCATATTAATTATTTAATATATAGTCTGGTTACCGTGATACAAGCTGTATTGCTATGGTAAAAACCGTTTTGTCAAGCCACTGCACTGGATAGGAAAACTGTAACTATGGTTACCATTCCACTCATATTCTATTGCCATGGTTACAACTATTCTCTAACTGTATCACTATGGTAACAATTGTCCTTTCGCCCACAGGGATAACACAAAACATGGCCATAGCAACATAAATGGTAAGAACAATAATAGTTATCATTAAAGCATAATCATAAAATAAAAAATCTCTTTACTGATATTTACTTCAGCAACTAAATGTTCACACTGTTTTGTTTTACTCCACAGATAATCATTGCTGGATAATTTTCAATGACTTTACTCCTAAAATCTGTGAAGCCCTTGTTTATTGACAGTCTTGTGCTCAGACTTGCCCAGCAAGGAGCTACACTTTGAGAGGTAGAGGCTTGTCTGGGTTAGCCTCTCCACATTACCACAACATAGGCAGTCAGATATTTTCTGCCTAAAATATATACGTACATTAGTGCAATCTGTGAGTTTGGGAGGTAATGAGCCGACTGTCAGGCCGTCTGCGATCTGGAAGTGTGCGTTTGGCTTGTGAAGCCTTGGCTGAGGAGGACTGCAGTGAAGTTGAAGGCTCCTGGATGGGAGATGTGGGGCCTGGAGTCACTTCAGCAGGGTCGAGTGGCTCTGACCCAGCTGCTTCACTACACTATAGATTGTTTTCGCCTCCTTCACTTGCTAATGGTCTACGTAACCATGATGACCAGCTTCAGCGCAGAGCAAGAAGACGTAGACAAATGGACCATGTCGAACAAATGCACATGCATGAACAAATGCACCTTCAGCCACACACACACCCACAGATGCACATACATCAGCAAACACATTCACAACAACAGAGCACTCGAACAGAACACTCCAACACACATCTACAGTCTCAAACGCATATTCAAATGGATACCCACTTGCGTAATGAAAGAGATGTAATTACGCACAAGCATACACATACAGAGATGGTCAGATCCTCAGTTGTGGAAGAGGACACCTCTCTTGTCCCAGAAGATCTGTCTATAACTCCCAAAACTAAAGCATACACCTCCCTTGTCCATTCAACCCATCCGTTGCATACCAGCCAACTCTCGCAAAAATACTCACCTCTTCAACACAGCCCTGCTTCTACATATAAGGTAGATATAGAGCAACACCCTAACACCAGTAAACCAGACCCTGACATATTTCACAGTTCTAGTGCAAGCCGCAATCCTGTCAGCACCCCTATGGAGGCTGAGAGGAAGTATACCCTGAGGAGTTCTGGTCGGCCGCGTTTCCCCTGTCACCTTCGCAAGTCATCTCGTTTACGCAGAGCTGCAGAGGATAATGTGGTAAAAAGGGAAGGAGAACAAAAAGAGGAGGAGGATGGAAACATCTGGAGAGAAGAAAAGATAAGACCAAAGGAAGAGTGCCCTTTAGAAGTGACTGTGGCTGCTTCATCCCTTGAGGTTTTACCAGCTCCAACTAATTCATCCAGTATGGTGCCAAATCATAGTGTAGGTATGGCATTGGTGAAGGCAGCAAGTGAAGCCAGCACTGTGATTCAGCCCTCACTAAGAGGTAAACAACGAGGTCGTTTTTTGGGTGTGCGGAAGATAGTGGTGAAAATAGCAAGAATCCCTGTGCACCTTAGTCGACGGCAGAAAAGCTATAAGATCTCCTCCTTAGAGCCGGTGGGGGTGGGGTCACGTGGGGAAGGAGGTACTGGGGGAGAAGGACCAGAAGGAGGATTTGGTGGCGAGATGGGTGCCCATCTTTCAAGGGAACCCACTGCTCTTCTCCGCATGAAAAACAATGGGAAGAGTGTAATGGTGATGTTTCCTCCAGGAGAGCTACCAGTCATCCTGAAAAGGCGTAGAGGACGGCCCCCTAAACAGGCTTTACCAGGACAGCCTGACATGCGTGAGACTAGAGCTGGGGCTGCAAGTGCTGCAGAGCCCAAGAAACCAAGGAGGCGTCGGCGAGTAAAGCTACCGTCCCCTCTGCCCTCATATGTTAATGACACCAACGATGTTAAAGTAGAATATGCAGATGTTCTCTCTAAACTGGCTTTCCTAAACAGGCAACCTCCCAGCACTGGCCGCTGCTCCCCACCCCGCTGCTGGACTCCAACCGAACCTGAGACCTTCCACACATCTCCAGAAAACCCAAATCTGTCCACCCTACTGCATCGCCTTACAGTCTTCCGCAGACGAGGCGGTCGTGCAGGCTGTATGGGAGGGAGGGGAGGGGGTGTGGCTGGGTGCTCAGAGGCTTTTAAGAGGTCCTTCAGTGACTTTTTTGAAACAATTGGCAAAAAGCGCAAAGTTCCTCTGTCTGAACCAGGAACTCCACGTAAAAGGGGGAAGGGGCTTAGTGGAGGAATAAAAAGGGCAACTTTAAGTGAGCAAGGTACCCCTGTGCCTGGGGAAAAGATTCGAAAACGTCGTTCTCGAAAGAATGGAGCACTAAAAGGTGGTCTGGGAGTACAGGATCAAGACTGGCAAAATGGAAATAGTGGATGGAGAGAGAAGTGTGATCTAGATACACCTGAAAATGCAGGTAGTTACCAGGGCTCATGTTCTCCCCGTAGAAGCTTTCCGTCCTCTGAGACTGGTAAGGGGGGGGTGTTCCACAGCCATGGAATAAGAGGAGCTGGCAGGGAAGAGGAATGTCAGGGAATATTTGCAGGATACTTTCGCTCTTTGCTCGATTCAGATGACTCCTCAAACTTGCTGGACATCTCCATGTCCAGCCCAACAGGCCACCAAGATGCTCGTAAAATCACTCCAGGATATGAGGGCAGCAGCCCAGTTGCAGCCCATTGTTGGTCCCCTGCTTTCCCTAAGAGAAGTCCCAAAGTAGCTGCCTGTACTGGGGAGGGGGGCTCACTTTCCTCAGCTCAAACTCATAGCAGCTCTGCAACTAGAACCCCATATTCATACAGTGTATCCCAAACTTCCCCAACCACTCCTTTCCCAAAATCTCCTGCCCTTTCCCTCTCTCGTTCACCTAGTTCTCCCCATCCTTCTTCTGGTTGTTTTTCCCAATACCCCTCCACTTATAGTGGAAATGTACCACAAGGGGCAGGCATCTGCCCTGTGCCTCAGCAGCAGCACAGGTCAAGTGACTGCAGCTTTACATATGGCACTAAAGCCTCCCCTGCTCCTTCTACACAAAGGCAGATTAGTTATTCGAGTTATCAGGCCTCTGGCAAGCGGCATTATAGTGCATATCCTGGACCTACTCATGTCCCAATGCAGCAGAATGAGTCTGTTGGTCCAACATCCCCAAGTGGAAGTTACATGTCGATATCAAAGACTAGCTCCTTCTCCTCGTCATCGTCTCCTTCTGAAGGTTCCAGACAATACCAGTGCTCTGCTCCTTGGGGTTACAGGCAGGGGGGATCTACCTGGGGTGGTGATGGATTTGGTACTCATCAGTTCCATGGCTTCTCTGACAATGGAGTCAGTGGAACTAGCTCAGAGTCCAAAGACATCCTAGACATATCAAATTACACACCCCAAAAGGCAAAGCAGCGTCCCTGCCCTGACACATTCTCTGAGTCCTCCTCTGATTCCTCCCACACAGGGATGGGAAGCATGGGGGGGGCATTCTGCCCTAGGGATGCGCCAGTGCCTGAAGGGCAGTCAAGCCTGTCAAGCCTGGAGAAGCTTATGTTAGATTGGAATGAAAATTCTGCAGGCCCCTCTTACAACTGGAGTCAGAATGTCTTGTTTCAAGGTGGGACAAAACCAGGCCGAGGACGCAAGAAACGGTCTGAGGCACAGATTGAGAAGGAAACAGTCTATATGCCCCCAGGATCACCTGCAAGTCCCCCTGTGCAGGGAGGTGGACCAAAGCGCAGTGCTTCTGTGGGCCGACAGCCCAGGGGGGGTAGGGGCAGGGGAGGATTTTCTCCTTGCCAAAGAGAGCGACCTTTACCACCAAAATCCAAACCTCAAAAGCCTGCAACCCCACAAGCAGCAGGGCAGGTGACTTCAGCAGGGGGACTATACCAGGAAACATTGGATTATTACAGTGGAGATAGCAGTAGCCTATCACCACTAAGTCATGCCCCCGAGCCCTGTGAATACCCCTCTCCCTACTCTGCCCATACCTCTACTCCATCTTCGGATGAGAGATTTGCCCATATTTACCCCTCGGACTCAGCCTCTCTTTCTCCCAGCCTGTCAACTCAATCAGATGTCCTAAAGCAGCACCCTAAACCTACCCCTGCCCCACAGACGTATGGACATGCTACCAGGACATTCAGCCCTACACTATCCCCAAATCCTCGCCTTCTGCCACAGTGTGGCTCAGCCATGAGTCCACACCGGGTGTCAAAAGACCAGTTTCCACAGTATGACTCTCCCAGTTACAGCAGCTCTCCTTGCTGGTATGGGCAGAGTGGGAGTGTTGCTCATAGTCCCCAGAGCTATGAGGAGCTACGCTCCACTGCCATCACTATGCCCTCCCACAAACGGGACATGTCTCTAATGGGCCCCGGGATGAGGGCACCATCCCATTCTCCTTATCCCACACCTGTACTCAGAGGTCATACTATGTCCTCTTCTTGTGTGGGCGGGATTCAAGACTCATCTCCCCAGCATGAGGAGCTGGGTTATCATGGTAATATGGACAGCTATGCACCCCTTGGGCATCGTTATGTGTCCCAAACTGCCCGAGGAGGGGTTCTCTGCCAACTATTGGATCAACCCAGTGATGAAGGCTTCACTGTCACCAGCCTGTAGTTAGCATTGTTGCACCATCCCAATAAAGGTGAGAAATTAGTTTTCAAACATGCTTGAGACAAAGACAATCAAGTACATTAACATTACATCTGTAGTTATCATTAAGTAGCAATCAAAAATAGTTTCTAAACAAATGTTGCTTGTTGTGGTGGACATAGAGATTATACTTGTCATCACTATGATGGAGAATAATTAATCATGGTCAATTGGCACCATTTCCACCTTTATTTATACATTGTCTCTTTCCTTTCAACAGATGATTTGGACTACACCATTTTCATATTTTTAATATTTTGTAAAAGTGTGATGCTACAGAAGAAACTTATTAGGTAGGATAAAGGAGATTTGGAACTGTGGACTAAAAGATGATCTCTCCAGCAGTGACAATCAAAGATCTTTACACCACACACACACACACACACACACACACACACACACACAAACAACTGAAACTGCACATTCTCACACAGATAGACACTCTTACATGCACAAGACCACACACGCACACACACACACACACACACAAACAACTGAAACTGCACATTCTCAAACAGATAAACACTCTTACATGCACAAGGCCAGTTATGAAGCTTGGGTGGAGTTTTTCAGGATGGACGGACATACAGCTAAAATATCTGATGGAAGAGCTCATCCGGTGAGCTGCAGAAATCCTTAGAATGCAAATATGACTCATTAAAACTGAAACCCAGATATGCCTGCAACTGTCGGTCAATCCGACGTGAGAGACCATGCAAAAAGGTTTTGGACTACACACTGATCTCTGTTTTTTCCTCTGCTCTGATTCTATTTCTGTGTCTATCTGTCTCTTCTAGTCTCAACATCATATTTGACCATGTCACTAGAGATTAATTACTTACTCCCCAGAACCTACCACCTTTGCAGGGTTTTAATAGTGCCCTTGCTCCCTACACGTACTTAACCCCTTATCCTACCTTATGTGCTATCTGCTCCAAGATACCAGCATCTGTACATAAGTCACACCAAGCAACTTAACACTAAAGAAAAAAAATACAATGACAACATAAGTAATTGAAGTATAGAAATTACAGAAGTGAAGAAACATTGGGAAAGTTGTACAAATTCATTACCAAATTGTCATGAGAATGTTCCAGAATTTCTGTTAGGAATTTCTGCAATGTCAGTTTTTAAGTGGCTTTAAATGGTTCCGCTCGATCCTGTTACTGCAATCATTTTAAAAAAAGGATCTGGTGTGGTCCAATGGGGTTTGTTTGAATCTAATGCCCTCTTCCCCTGTTCTTGCTCTCGGCCTGCAGCATGGTCACACCCTGCCCAACATCCAGTTCTTGTCTCTGTATTTTCATAACTTTCTGTCAGGAGGACAGACACTCATGCACTGACCCCAAAGATGCTGCTCTGGCAAAGGTGCTGAGAGGCCGGTCTGGAACTCAGGGTGTGGACAACGCCTATTCTCCTACTCATACTGCTTACCCGCCTTTTTTTCTCTCTCCACTGTTCCTATTTCTTGTGGTCTGCTGTGTCGTACAGTGATTTTTTGTGATGAAATACTGTATCTGTCTGTTCCATATACTGTATCTAAGGTGGGAATATTTAAATACACATTCTGTTCTTATCATTGCGTAACTCTGTCCTGCCTCTGCTCTGTGGAATGATGTAGAAAGGTGAGCGAGAATGTTGCACATAAAGCAAGGTAGGCAAAAAAAAAGAGATGAAAAATATTACAGAATGCATGATGACAGTTTTATTTTTTAAATCTTGATTTAATCACATCATTAAGCACTTTTATTTTTCAAAGCATTTGTGATAGGGTTGGTAGTAGGGGAGACAATGGTTCTATACAGCCATTTTGATGTCAATTACAACGTAAACAGTCAAAAGAAAAACAGGAGAACCTGCACAGCCCACACATTTAAAAAACAAAGGTACAATCAAAATCAAGTGAGTCTTTTAATATATATTGCATAATTTACCAACTCTACCCTAGAGCTCCTGGATAAATAATAGCTATTATGAACTGTAAAAAGCAGCATCAAATCTAAGTGCAAAAAATATTGCCTGAAAAAAGTAAATCTACAGTTAACACATGCCCTATTATCCTTTTAAGGTTTATCCATTTAAAGTTCAAGGATAACTTAAGACTTTAACCCACATATTTATTGCATTGAGGTATGAATGAAAACTAACCCACTTTGCCTACAACGCTTGAGTTGGTTTGACCAGTGAGTGGCGCCATGTGCCTTTTATCTAATGATGAAGAAAATGCCAAATTCAAAGTGGTCCATTGAAGAGAAATTTTTAGAGGACATTTTTCACACTTGAACTAGGTTTTCAGCTCGTGAGTATGTGCTGAAATAACTGTGTGTAAAAATAAAGAAAAAAGTATTACTGCTTATTAAATACACAAGCATCTATTCTTCATATATAATTATTCAACCGTGGGCCCCTTTGGCCCTGAATTGTTTTAGAAAATAAATCTTGTTGTAAGAGAAGTTTATAAATCTTAATGTTTTTTCAACTTTGTGTAGGAGAAATCCCTTACTGTGGCTGCAATCAAATTATTTAGACAGTCAATATTTTTGTTCTTCAGCTATCAGGGGAAACTCATTTCCACCACATAAGTAAACTTTTTTTTTTTTGTCAAATGAAATAACACTCCAATTTTAAAGAGATTTTATAGCAGTATCCAGATGAATATACAGAGAATCAATTTTTTTTCTTTTAGATAACATTATGGAACATCTCAATTACAAATATCTAAAGCTGACTTTGAGCTTGCCTGTCAGTAGTTTTTTAATGCTAACAGTGTGTTTAAAATGTAAAAAAAATTAAATAATTCTCATTGCAAAAAGTGAAATAAAATATTCATGTCTAAATAAAAAGTGAAAACTATCAACTTAAATACATGTTCTATGATGGTAATTACAGTATAAGTTGGAAATGATGGCGTGTGGTGGAAATGATGTATGTATAACAAAACAAGGAAAATTATTTTACGAACATATAGCAACCAACACTTTCTTAAGAATTGGCCTACATATTGAAACAAAAACAAAGTTTAAGCCCCCCTTTTAGTTGATCTGATTTGCTAGGAGAACTATCAGACTTGTATTAGAATTACTCATACTTTCCCAAATTCCTTTGCATTTGCTTCTATTATCTGTCTGGACAACCTCTAAATTCATGGTGTCCTTAGATCTATAATAAACTGTATAAAACACTAACAAGCATGTTTTTTTAAACTACCAATGTCTATGAAGGCTAACTGTCAAAGCATGGCAGTTTATTGGCAGTATATATTCATTGCTCAAGGAAAGAGAAAACGTCTTGCCAGACTAAAACATCAAACATTACATACCTCTTAATTACTGGATGGGATCAGGCACCAGCCCAACCACATTTTCTGGCCTGTAACCATGCAAAAAAGTACCAACACAACTCATGGTCTTTAATCAAGCACAGCTATTAATTTCAACATCTTGTCTGATGCTTCTATTCCTTGCATTGTGACTGTCTGTGGAGTGAAACATTCAGAAGATGGGATTTGAACAGAATTCTTTATACAGCTTTCAAACAAAAGTGATAATGCATGATAGAAATTTGGGTCAAATCACAATTTATGGTTATCCCCCTTAAAGACTTCATATTATCAATGATAATGTGTTAACACTATTACTTAGTGTTATATGGTGTCTGGGGAGTGGTTTTTTTTAGGATCCATGCTAAGGTCAGTTTATAAGAGTAGCTGTACCACGTTATGAAATATACCGTGTCAAAATAACCGTTTTTCAGGAATTTATTTCATGTTTGGAAATGAGACACAATAAAAAATATTTTCTACGTAAGATTTTATTATTATTATTTTTTTTTTTACCTTAATATTGGATCCATTACAGGACACACCACTTCCATCTCCATCATGTGCTCAAGTGTCACTGTCTTAGTGGTCACCAAGTATTCAGAATTAAAGAAGAAAAAAAACATTAATAACCTCTTTTGTCGTTTTATCTATATAGCCTTGCACTTTTCACAGACCCAAGCTTTCTGTACAAAAGGCTACACGACAGAAGCATTGGGGAAGGCAGTATTTTGCTTTTGTTTTTTTAAAATCCCCATCATTTTTAAAGGTGCAAGCTGCTTTGTGCAATCAACTGCATGTGTAAATACACTAAACCTTTGAAAATTAGTAACATTTTTTTTTTTTTTTTTTTAGAAAGCATTGTAAAATAAACCAAATCTCATTTTTATGTGATTAAATGTTAGGGTTATCTATGTAAACATGGGAGAAATAAAAATGTTGAAACTTTGAATTATTCTAAAAAAATAATTCCAAAGGCATAAAATCACATAGTGTGTGTGTGTGTGTGTGTGTGTGTGTGTGTGAATACCCTGCTTGGCTGCAGCATCTGGTACTTACCGGTGTGTGTTTTACGGTGATGTGTGTGTCATGGACTCTCAGTGCCTCGTTGACATTCAGCCCCACTCAGGCTTTCGGAACGAGGCGAGGATTTACGGCGTCAGACACTGATGCAGTGCGCGCGGTTCAAACGGGGACACGAGCGAGTGCAGCGCGAATTAGAAATAAAGGAAAGCGGGAAGACAAGACAAGACAGCGGCCTGGACACCCGCGGGCCCAGACCTTTATATTCTATGTAATTCAATAGGTCTGGCTTGCTTTATACGAGTTTATCAATGACGTAGCCTATGTGTCCGCAAATTACTCTACAGATACAACCTGACCCCACGGTCTAAATTCTGCACGCACGAATCATGGGTTGGCTTCAATGCTTTCTGAATTCAGCTATTCTTTTCATAATTCCCATTCATGGAACTCTTCACATACAGTGGCGTGCAAAAGTTTGCATACCCCTGGGACAAAATGGAAAAGGCAATTTTTTTTTTTTTTTAATATATATATATAAGTTCCTGACATCTCTGTTCTAACCCAGATTCCAAAACCCAAATATCTGACCTGAACTGTAGGCTCATTTATATGTATCACGTTATTTTTATTTTTGTTGCTTGTAGTCTATTTCTAATCATGCTACTAAGACTAAGAATCTGTCTTCTGCATTTGTTAATTGGTTGACCTGAGCACTGTAACTTAATGCTACTCTAAACGCTGGTTAACCTTTTGCGGTTCAAAGTTTTTTGGTCATATGTCCATGATTAAATTGTGTTCTGTACACATGATGTATTTTTCCTCGACTTTAATTTTGAGCACGTACGGGTTTCTTCCCGAATGAGGCGTGGAGATTACGCGCTTCTGTTGCGCGTGCTGCGTGTAGTGGGGGTAGGAACGAATGCGCATGCTGCTAGCACCAGACGGAGAATCCAGATGTGCATGCTCCTCTTTCTTCAGTGCCCTGGAGCCATGCCGTTTGCCACAGCGGCTCCGGCTCTCCGTCATGCAGCACTGCTTCACTCGGCCCGTGTGTTCGCGCGCGCTCTGTCCATGTTACTGCTCGTCCAGCTGCTGGTGAGTTTGATAGTGCCGCGTAATTTGTCCGCACCCTTTACCGTCATCGGTATAAGTAGTCACGAGTCCCCGTCATTAGACTCCACCGTGGACGGACGGTCGGACAGCGAGTCGGCGCTTTGGCCTGATGAAGAGGAAGCGGCACGACTGCGCGCCTACGCCGGTGACAACGAGCTGGACTCCCGCCAGGTAAACACTCCAGTTGTTTAAGAAAACCTAACCACGCACAATATCTGACATATCCACCAGTATGGCAGTGGCAGTGGTGGCAGTGCCGTGGTGGCTCAGTGGTTAGGGCACTGGGCTACTGATCAGAAGGTCGTGGGTTCAAACCTCAGCTCCACCAAGCTGCC
>JAOUQW010000027.1:9224797-9240828 GCA_028565825.1 Olivaichthys viedmensis
GTATCATAGCTGCCCCTTCGCTCTGACCCCAGCTTACCAACATGCTGGGATATGCGAAGAATCAAATTTCACTGTATATGTGACAATAAAGAAGCATTATTATTATGCTCTACAGTAGCCTGCTGCCCTGAGAAAGACACCTTCGTTGACATTTAGCGGCCAGAAGCACAAACATGTGTGGTGATAACTTTCATAAATTAAAGTCAACATATGTGCTGGTGTAGCTGCCTTTTCTGTATTGCGTGTCAGTGGCCAGACAGACTGGGTTAGACCGAAGGGAATCCCTCCTGAATTCATCAAAGAGATTTTCTTCTCTCTCTGTGACTAATCTTTTCCTCTATTGTGTCTCCATGGCTACTACACTAGACTGGGTAGTTGTTTTATTTTTCTCAGGGGATTGTGGTATGGGATCTGTCCATTATTCCATAAAAAAAAAAAAAAAAATTCTCTTAAAAACAGTCACAAATACATTTGGACCAGAACCCTATTAAGTTTCAGGCTTGGAAGGATGAAACAAAAAGTGCATGACCCCATAACAAGCTGCAACTACTCCAGCAGCCAGAGGCATTTCACACCCACCCACACTATTGTAAAGAAGTTGCTCAGAAATGTAGCCCCTTTTCTTACACACACACACACACACACACTTTGAGAAAACAGGCCTGTGAAATTTGACAAAGACTTGAGAGGCCTTTGTTTCTGCAGGCCACAGACAGAAAGCTTGTGCTTCAGCCATGGGCCTCAGGACAACCGTCCTTTAGTGCTGAAGTGCAACGTCTCACCCAGTTCATTACTACACCAGAGGTATGTGCCCTTTCAAACTACACTGACAGATGTTTATAGGCACACACATACAAGTCATTTTCCATTGATTTTTGCATCGCCAAATAATGCTACACCTACGCCTAACCCTAACCTTACCCACCTTAAGTGCAGTAACCCTGAGAAAATATTTTGGTTCCCATAGTTTTTCAAATAAAATCTGTATTTTTTTGTACAAAACGCACTATTCTCCATGAAGACCAGCCAGGCGACCCCACAAGGTCAAAATGGTCCGTAATTCTTATTATCTTGGAGACATTTGAACTCCCCACACAAACACTACAATAGCTTCTTGTGTTTTGGTTCTTCAGGTGAACTGTTCCAGATGGCAGCGTTCAGGTGAGCCTTGGCCCGCACATGTCGTGGAAAGTTCTAAGGATTTGTGCATGAATCACTGGGTCACTAGCAATCCTTGCGTGGCTTACTCTTTTAGGTAAATACATTTATATACTTTGTATACAGTGAGGTCCCTATATAATGACAGTTTTTGTTCCTGTGACTCTGTACTCCAACACAGTGGGTTTGAAATGACGCAATGGCTGAGGATAACTACAGTATATAGGAATCATCATACATTTTAAGGGACCATAAATAATTGGACATATTGGAATAATCTTAAATAAAATGGTCATGTTTAGTACCTAGTTAAATCTTAGAGAAAAAGTTTGAATCTAGAAACCTTACGGGTTCTATGTAGAACCCCACAACTGAGTGTTTCCCTATCAAAGAGGGTTCCAAGTAGTTCTTAGCTTCCTGAAGTCCAAGATTCCTAGGCATTATTAGTGTTGCTCTGCCAGGTCTGTAAATGTTGTCAGTCCAGGATCCTTACAGGCAGCCCTGCCAGAAGGGGGGGGGCAACTGGGGAATTTGTCCCAGGCCCAGATTGGGTGGGGGCCCAGGGCATTCGTTACATGTGGAACAGGTCTATTTGATCAAAATATTCTGTTCAAAAACATAGATTTTGTCCCAAGCCCGGGGATTATATAAGGCAGGCCTGCTTACAGGATCACTATTTGGTTGTCCACAACTTGTGAGTCGGTACTAGGCAGTAAATCTGCATTTTAAGAATTGTATACCTAATGTGTTAGTGTGAAAATATAACATTTCTCATTTCGATTAGATTTTTCCCCAATCCTCATTTTGATATTAAATGACTCCAAATCTGTCTTATCACACTTCTGTAAAAAAGCACCAAATCTGTTTACACTCAATGGCTAATTTATTGGCTATTTTATTAGCTACACCTATCATATAGGTGCACTTTGTAGCACTAACTGATCGTAGCCCATCTGTTGCTATGCACAATTTGTCAGCCCCCTTCTACTCCCCCATAAAACCCCCAGTAACACTGCTGTTCACTTGTACCAACGCAACACTCACTAATATGCCGCTACCATGTCAGTGTCACTGCTGTGCTGAGAATGATCCACCATCCAAATAATGTCTGGTCTGCAGTGGTCCTATGGTGGTCGCTTTCCAGATGGGACTCAGGGGGGCTAACAAATTGTGCATAGCAACAGATGGGTTATAGTCAGTAACTGTATACCTACAAAGTGCAACTATATGGTAGCTGTATATGATACACTGTATAGTATTCGCGACTGTGAGGGTATAATTATCTGTGCGGTGATTGTTGTTTGCTCAGTATTACAGAAGCATTATGAGAATAAAAAAACTTTATTGTGCACATCAGCGTGACTGTCACACGTCACAGCGTGACGTGACTGAGTACCAGATGAAAAAGCAAAACCTCTAAACAATAGCTTGTCTTTCAGCTAGCGTTAGCCGACTCGGCCTGAACATACAGCTGTCTGCCCGTGTCTCGCCGAAGCCATGGTGTAACTGTGCTCGTTCTGATGATGTTTGACGTATCTGAGCTGTCGTATAGCGTATTGGGGGGGTTTTTTAACCAAAAAAATCGCACTGTAGCTTTAACCTTTATTGATGGATAGGGTTGTTGAGACCTTCTTTCTCTTTTTGTAATCTCAGACACTTCAGATAAATAAAAATCTAAGTACAGTAACTGAGGCACACTGAAGTGCTAACAAGGTGGTTAGGCAATTTCCTAGTACTATTAAGGTGTTTTCAGAACAGTTTTGATTACATTAACTGACAGCTACACCTGATGTGCCTATGTGAGATTTGCATTGTTTTCTTTTCACCCCTTTGCAGTCTGGATGGGAAGGATGCAGTGATTCTAGAGTCTACATTAAGTATGGGATGTGAGGTGCATCGCTTTGACCCTAGCAGTCGGGTTAGACACGGTAGTGGCTCGGGATTTGGATCCATCCAGCACCATCAAGCTTGGCTTGAATGGAGACGCCCCCGCACTCGCCCTCACAGGGGAGTTTTGGGAACTATACCTCGCAGACTGGTGGACATCATGGACTCATTGGGCCACAGCATGGTATTGACACACGTCTCTTTTCTCATTTTCATTCTGATGGCAGCACAGAATCCCCTGGCTGATGCTTTATCACCATGGAGATGTCCGTGGTCACGCATGGCTACCATGGCAACAGTGTCTGGTGACTCACATAGAGATGTGATGCCCTCAGGGAATATGTGTGTGTGTGTTGTTGTTAATCTTTGATCATTAGACAGGCTGCATTCTGTCCATGGGAAACACACATGTTCCTTAGAATACCTCATTTCAAATTCTCTATGTTCAATATCTATGTATGTCCTATTCCTCCTATACACTATATATGAATTATTATACTTTAGAACATAGTGTTACTTAGCTGCTGTGAGTCACCTTGGCATTCCTGTAATAGGAATTCACAGTTGGAGCTGTCGGGTTCGATTTGGAAGGAGGTTTTGGAAATATGCGTATTACAGCATCTCAGATACATCATATGTCATCACGTTCCAATCTTTATACTAGCTAGTAATGTTAGAGAAGCAAGAGAACACAAAAATCGAATCAGATAACAAAATACACGGAGAGCATAGATCAGATAACAAAAATACACACACCGGAAGTGACCAGGCGTGTGAGTTTTGTTCTTCTCACTGTTCTTTAGCTAGCTAGCTAAAGTTAGCCAGGGTTAGGGTTAGGGTGGAGAGCAAGTAAACTTACACTGCGTCCCTGCGCAAACACCACACTGAAAGATCAGAGCGGAGCAACCCTTTCCCCTTCCAGAGCATGTGTTTTAGCTACTAGCTAAAGTTAGCTGGCTGGCTCACTCTGTAGGCCCTGTGCTGTGTTCTAAATCTGCAGAACGAGCACAGTGACGCCTGCGATCGGGATGTCAATGCACGAACAGACCTCTGCGTGATCAGAATTGAGCGCACACAGCCAACAGAGTGAGCTAGCTTGCTAACGCGAGCTAAAAAACAAGCTCTTGGTAAAGGCAAGAGAGTTTACTCATTCACCTGGTACTCAGTAACTGTGGAAGCCACATTGATGTGCACAATAGTTTTTATTCTCATAACACTTCTGTAATACCGAGGGGACGACGATAAAGACAACAGATAATTATATTCTCACGAATACCTAGGCCGCGTCCCAAACCGCATACAGTAGTATGCCTTGAAAATGACTTGTATGTGTGTGCCTATTAACATCTGTCAGTGTAGTTTGAAAGGGCACATACCTCTGGTGTAGTAATGAACTGTACTAATAGAATGTCAGTACACCAGTGGTGTAACCCCCAAATCCCTAAACCCTGCATCCAGCAGCTTGAAAGTTTACTTATTGAGGTATTTAATGACAAGATGCTGGTTGTATTTCAGTCTTTTGCAACCAGAGGTTATGCTTACTGTAAGTGCATCATTCTTTTTCATTTGTTTACATTTGCTGAGTGAAACAAGTTGCTGAGTGCCCAACTTCTTACATGTTTTTAATAGACAAAATTATTAAGACAAAAGATTTAAGATTTTGTCCGACAAGTCCTACAAGTAATCACTTTATCAGCATATAACTATAGATATTGCAATGTATTTGTAATACCAAATACTGTCTATATATTTGTAGGGCATGATGGATTTTATTTACTGGTAATGTATATGCTCCATGTATTTGTTTACTCATTACCTGTGTCTTTCACATGTGTTTCGGTATGTAAAGGTGCATGTTCTGCGGGCAGATCTGGAGAGTGCAGAGTGTTGGAGAATTGGGTGCAGGACGGAACTCTCAGACGGATCAGTCAGCTCATTCTGACCGTGCACCTACAGTGGGCAGGGTTTGAAGTGGGTGGGACCGAGGCAGAAGTAGTGCGATTCTGGTACAGTGTACTGAGCGCACTCCATAGCTCAGGTTTCCGCCTCACCCACTCAGCTTCCGGGCCAGGACACAGGGTACTGAGGCAAGAACTTTCCAACACACACAGCTCATACACACTCAGCTGGGTCAGGATAGGTGAGCAACTCTGATGATAACCAGCTGCAATTTATTTTTTACTCATCGGGAGCCACACTTTGAACATCATCCAGTGTCACCGTAACACGAGTGTGTGTTTAAACATTGTCTTTTTCTTAACTGTTCCTTAGGTCGAACATTTATACCATTCCCAAGTTTTACTTTAAACCTAATTTAAATCATTATTTCGTAAAGTGTTTTATAGTGTATTGAAGGAGATCTACTTTCACACTTTTATCAATTTGTCAAATCTGACAGCTAAATAAAAATGACCAATGCCTAACGTGCATATTTCATATTTGAAACATTATTATTATGTTGTGTAGAACTTGTCAATTGTTTTCATCCATATACCCTTCAAATATATCTGATGCAATTACAGTAGAATTATCTATGCGAGAGAGTGGACAAACTATCTATGTCTTAGATTTAATTTGAAGGCTTCAAACATTACTAAGTGTACTAGCTCACTACTACACTCTTAGAAAAAAAGGGTTCCTCAAGGGTTATTTGAATGATTAACGGTTCTAACGTTCTAAAGTGTTTCTACTTGAAACCTTTTCTAAAAAGGGAAACCCTCTGTCGCTGGGCTTTACATAGAACCTTTGAGGGTTCCTATAGAGGGACAAACCGAAGACCCCTTTATGTATGTAACTCACATACACCTTACTTTTTACCTTACTTAAGCATACATGACTACCTAATTAATTTTGAACTAAACAAAAACATATTATAATAAGAATTGTATACCTAATGTGTTAGTGTGAAAATATAACATTTCTATAATAATACATATTTCATCTTTAGTTGCACTCAATGTCCCATCAAGTATCCTACCTCAGTTATAAAAATTTAAAAAATGATGACAGCAAAATTAAACAGTAATCAGTAAAATGTAATTTGCACTGTGTTTCATTAGGGGGAGCTGCAGTACCCTCATCACACTCCTGATTTTGTAAATGAATTGAAAGACATTTTGCACACCACAACCACTAAGTTAAATGCAGATGCGTATCTACACACAGGTCCCAGGCTGATTATCAGACATACTCAAGTTGATTGGTGTAAATAAGCAGCACAATATGGATATAATAGAATTCTTAATTGAAAAGGTCTAACCAGTCAACATGTAATCGATCTATCTGACTCTGGATAAAACAGAATGAAAGATCAAATTGTTGCACTAGGAAATAAAACTCTATGCTTGAATTAAGATGATTAAACTAGTTTAAGGTTGTGGTAACTTACCAAAATGGTCTGACTATTTGTGGGCACAACTATACTAATGACCATTGCTGTATTGCACATGCTCATACTACCAATTAGATTTGCAGCTTAATTATTTAAGTGGACAACAGGGTAAGCACAAGTGTAGTATCATGTTTTAAGTTAAATGTGTCATAAATGTGTATTTGGTACTGGCTTTCTTTTGTTTGTCTTTTGTGTGTGGTATGAGATGCCCTCTAGTGATGAAAGTTAAAGTTACAGTTGTCTGTCTACTGAATCCACAGAACTAAAATCCCTAGAGCGTCTAGGTTAGCAGTGCAAATTTCTGTCTTTTTATGCTCTACACTAACTTCTCATCAGATTTATTTATTTATTAATTTATGTTGACATACACATTAAGACTGAAGGCACCAAATAGACCAACCTTAAGGACATACATACATTTTTCAGGGAAAAAGCAGTTGTTCTGACATGCATTCTGTTTCTAAGAGTTGTTGCTATTTTAGTTTGCTATATGAGTGTGTAGCCTGCAATGTTATAATGTTAAGGGTTTTCTATTAAACAAATAGAAAATAAAGCATCTTTCATCAGTGTTCTTTCTTTATTACTTTTTTCTTCTTTTTTTTTTTACACAAAGCAAGCAACCACGATAAGAAGGTGGTAAAAAAGAATTTTATCACATTTATTTTTTTACAATTGCTGAAACTGTTTTGAGCACAGTCTGACTGCTTATACTCCCAAATCCTCCCATGCAAGTGGTGCAGCCTACAAACAAAAATAAACAAGATCATCCTGTGCGGGGAAGGCATCAATTATGCTAAAACTGATAACCACTTCAACTATTTTGAAGCGCTTTCCATATTTTCCATTAAGTGACAATTACGTGGGCTTCAAATAGCTAAAAGTGGGTATGAATTTGTATCTGTATGTGTGATTGTGTTGTGAATTTCTCACTGAAACTGTAAGTAACATCCATTCATGGCCTACCATCAGAGATATATTTGGATATGACTGTTTACTTGCTAGACTTCATTGGAAAGATCAGATTTGAGCAGCAACATATCTGAATATAGTTCCTAAAACATACAGATGTGAAATGATCTTGGAAATGAAAAATCTGGCAAATCAACAGTTTTGAAGGGTTGTTGGTGGTGAACCTCCTGAGAAAACTGAGTGTTAGTGTGTGTGTGTGTGCTCTTTTACTTTGGTTTTGCAAATAGACAAATATGATCAATGGTCAATGCACTGTCATTTTTCTTGTCCTTCTAGCTTTAACCTTAATCTGTACCAAACGCCAACATCTCAGACATTTCGCCATGTTTCGGATGTGTTGGAGCAGGTCCGGCTGCCCCTCCCTGCGCAGGGAACAGATGTTTTTAACCCACACGGGTGGAGCTCTGGGCTTCACGTCCTGATTTATATATAACCCCGCCCCCCTTTCTTTACGATATTGACAGCTGCATCACCCAATAACGTCTCTCGTTCCACTCGCGTCGCCCAATGGAAAGCTAGCAAATCAGTATAGGTGGCCGACAGCTCTTGTGACGGTAAATGCGGACATTTTTTTTTTTTTTTTAAACGACTTGGAAAGTCATTGGCAGCAAAAAGTGAAGTAATGCTAACGTAGCTAAGAAGTTGAAAAGCACAAAGACTTCGGCAGCGAGGACCAGTATTGCTTGTGGGTGGGGTTTTTTCTTTTCTTTCTCGTGGTAAGAGAATTTCGTTTTTTATGTTTTACAACATGTACTGCAGAGACTTCGCGAACTAGTTGGGTACATCCGTTCGTGCTGCCTAGCTAGCTAGCTTAGCTTAGCTTAGCTAGCAACTTACTTCCTGTTCTGGACGTTTAGGGTGGGCCGCGAGGGTTGTGTTTTCTCAAAGTAAATAAACTTCATTTGGCGTCATGGTTCACTAATTGCACCGTAAAATGGGACCTACGTTTGTAGCGTTTCTTTCTTTTTGAAATGTGAGTCGACCTGATTTGATGTCTGAAGGCTGTGACTCGTCGTTTTTTGGTCTTTGTTTTGTTTTGTATGCCTACTGTGATATGTGTGCGTGAGTGGATATCGTGCTGGCTGTAGGTTTGGCTCAACATCTATCCCTACTGCAGCAGGGATTTATGCTGGGGATCTATGCCTAACGTTCCTGCCGTCTGTAAAGTAAAATCTCAGCTGAAGGCATGGTTACTCCAGATCAGGATTTGGCAACACTGTAAAAAAACAACAACGTTACTGCTGCATCCCAGTCTTTCCAAATCTTGCTCATGGAGTAGATCTTTGCTGCACATTTTAGTGCTCTTAAGACTCATTTTAACCATATGAAGAGCTGATGCAGGGAGTAGGGGAACACGCTACAACATGCAGTGCATGGGTGCTTAAATACCCACGTTGGGAAGCACTGCTTTATTGCATGGAATCACAACCGTACTTCTGCAGAGCTTACCACCTTCCTTCAGAGATTACCCCAGTCTCAGCACAGCTGGTACACCTAACCATGGTGATGCCAAGCAGCAGATTACAAAGTCTGGGTGTGTGAGGGCTGTAACCACAGTGGGATAAGATGAGAATCATGGCTCGACACCCCTTTGAATGTGGCTTTTCCTTTATTCCTCTGATGGTGTATATATACATTTCACACGGTGTCATGCATCATGCTACTCGAATGCTGGTTCTCACTAAATGATCATTTTGTAATTCATGTTATCTCAATTTCAGGACGGGCTTAATGAGCTGAGTAACGGATGAGTAGACTTGTAGCACTGACATATGTACGCTGAAAACTCAAAAACCTCTTTGCCAAATACAGAAGTAAAGTGATGTTCCTCAAATCCAGTGCTACAGGGAATTGCATTGCAGTTTAGTGTTTTCCCTTCCAAAGCACCCTGCATATTTATATGTCAACCTTACATATTTATATGTAATTGCTGATGAGTTAAATCAGATATTTTTAAAGCTGGGAAAACTTTAAATGGTTAAAACGTTGGGGTATGTTTAATCTTGTGAAAAGTGTTGATTGCTCTGGGTCGTGGGGCTCTCTTGAGGTTCATCTTGAGCATTTCGTTGTTAGATCCCAGTGTGCTAGGCTAGCATTAGAGTCGACTAGATTTAGAGGTAAACTCTACAGTAGTTGCAGTACAACAACAGGTTGTTTTTTTTTTTGTTTGTTTGTTTGTTTTTTAACTGATATCAGCAACGTTTGCTCGGTCAGAGTAGCCTAATAATAAAAGCGTTCACTTGGCTACTTGGTATGTTTGGGGGGGGGGAAATCACTTTTGAACGTAATACACATTTTAGTCATCTCAGTGACACCAGCGATTTACTGCACTCATTAACCAAATTCCAGCGACCAGGAAACTTTCTCAGATTATAGATACAGAGCTGTCAGACATCTGTAAACGGAACAGAGACAGCAGTCTTGCTGCTAAAATAAAGCATGTAAGCTGTGTCTAAGAAGGACGATGCACAGCAGTTTTGGTTCTTCTTTGAGCACCAGCCTGTTTGGCCGTGTGTTTATAAATGGGCTGGATATGTGCATGTGGCCATGTTCATGGAAAAACAAGCCAGACGGGGTGGGGGCGAGCATGATGTCCATAAAGAATGAGCAGAAATGAGGATCTGAAACGTGGTGGAAACTGCAGCACAGTTGATGTGAGGCTGTAGCACTCATTCTCTTGTGGTGTTTTCTGTGTGCCAGAGAGGAAAGACACTGATTTATCACCATGCCTTTGGTGATGCGGAACATCGAGCCGCGGCACCTGTGTCGTCAGACCCTGCCCACAGCGGTGAAGAGTGAGCTGGAGTGTGTGACCAACATTACACTGGCTAACATCATCCGCCAACTCGGTTCCCTCAGTGAGTGGCTCTTTGCTGGCTAGTTGCACTGTTTTGGTTAGGTTAGGCCAACTATGGCTGACTGTACATCTGCATTGTGTCACAGGCAGGTTTGCAGAGGATGTGTTTGGCGAGTTGTTTGTCCAGGCCAGCTTGTTTGCAGACAGGGTGAACACCCTTGGCGACAGAGTGGACAAACTTCAGGTCAAAGTCACCCAGCTTGACCCCAAAGAGGAAGAGGGTAAGAGAAAGATGGAACCACCTAAAGTTATGCTGCAAATATTATATCTGAGATGCACAACCAACTGCATGTCATTATATTATTCACATATATTAGCTCTTGGTGATAATGGATGCCCAACCCTTTAGTTTCTCTGCAGGCAATCACCACTCGAAAAGCTTTCCGCTCTAATCTGATGCAGGATCAGCAGCTCTTTATTCGGCCCTCGCTGCCCCAGCCAGTGCAGGATACCTACAAAACCTGCAATGAGCCACCTCCACTCCACATCCTCAGCATTTACAGGTACACAAACAGTTTATTTTTAATGTGCATCAGACAAATGCAGGTATGCATGTCTGGATCTACTATAGTGATCACCATGCAAAAGTTCTCAAGCACTGATCAATTCAGAGGCAGGACTGTGATGCATAATAGTGTGCATAATGAATTCAGATTATAATTTCAGATTTCATCAGTTGGGAGGTTTGCTGAATATGATCAGTTTATTCTAAGCAGCACATTTGCTCTTGCCGTCCTCACAGGAATAGCTGTTCAGTTTGTAATGCAAAGTTAAGGTTTAAATTGTTTGATCACATTCGTCCCAAACTTTGATTAAATGCGGAAGATGCACTGTATCATTAAATAATTTCATGCTCTAAAAGCTTGTGCACTCTCACCCTCCGTTTTCATTTCGGAGATTTGGTTACAGTAACAGTCCAATTATTTGCTCTGCTGATTAAAATGTATTTAACATCAGAAACCACTTCCTTAGTCATACCATGGTGTTTAGTGCTACATCTCACTTCCTGTATATTAGTAGCCACAATATGTGGCTTTATATAGTCAGTGTAGTAAATAAATTAGGCTCTTAAACTACTGCCTCATTATCACACCCAGGCTGTTTGTGCAGTATGCAACGCTGTTTTGCTATTTATTTGTACAGACGTAACGTTGCGTGTAAAGACGTAATTTCGTCTACAGACTTTACGTGTAAAGATTTCATTTTGTGTACAGACGAAATTTTGCGTACTGACTGCGAGATATCATGTAAAGATGAAAAGCGTGTACATGCGCTGTGAATGAAATTGAAAGCCATTGCTTTCAAAATAAAGTCACAAAAGCTGAAGCTGCGAACTGAACGCTTGGCTATCTTAGATGTGCTGTTAAACATCTTAGGAACTGGCCAAACTTTTGAATTTAAAACAAGTAACCTGAAGAAAAATATAAATTGAGTCAGCTATAGGCTACTTACATTTACATGAACATTTACAGCTTCACAGCGAAATCTAGACTGATTTTTGTTTTTTCTAGTAATGTTAGGGAAGCATGTTCCCACCACTTGGAATAAAAATACTACTAATAATAATGAGTAAGGTTCTCATCAAACATGTCATAATCGGTCACGTCTGAGACCGTAGTGCAAACTATGGCTGAGCGGCGACAACAGTTTTATGCTTCACCATTAATAATTAGTTCATGGCTACTAACGAAATAGAATAAGACATCAAATATATTTTTAAAATCTGTTGTATTTTTTAACGTACCTTAAACATTTAATTTGCTCGCTCTTGGGCTGTAAAGGAATGGACGGGCACTCTGGTGGAGCTTTCATATCGAACTTTGAGTTGGTTTCTTTTATTTCTCCTCAGAACCGATTTTTATCATTTGTTAAGTGGTTATGTTTTGTTTCGTAGTTTCGCGCTTCATGTTACCACTTTTGATTAGCAGCACAAAGTCTGAACAGATGAGACACATTGGTTTTAAACTTGAAGCGGAAGGAATAAACGCATACTTCTCTGTCCATTTGTCTTTAAACATTCTGCTGTGCGCCTTTTTTTTTTTTTTTGGAAGGCATGTTGTCACTTTACTAATTAGGCCTGAGAGGGAAAAATCTATGATATTCTTCCCTTTCTGACCTAATATCGCTAGCCGATCGATACGATCAGATGAGCTGCCTGCAGCGAAATAATTTACATAAATATGTGATTGGATAAGCCGCAACAGAGGATCTGCTACAGAAGTGGCGCTGGTTCATGAAAACTCGACTCGCTAAACTACGTTTTTTTTTTTTTTTTCTTCTTCCATAACTACGGTATTTTTTCAAGTGCTCGGCTCGGTTCGCTGAAATACTTTGCAGGGTCCGCCAGTTGATGACCCCTGCTGTTCACCTTGTACCTTTGTGAGAACCCTTACAGGTTCTATGTAGAACCTTACCACAGAGTGTTTACTTATCTGAGAGAATCTTTTCAGATCTGTGCTAGTGACTTTATATATGGCACATACACTGTATTTAAGTGTGATATATAGCAAATACAGTCATTGCTCGGTGCGTTCATCAAGTGATTGTTCTAGACTTCAGCCATTAGAGGGGGGGTCTCAGAAAACCAACATTCACTAAGCCTTCTGTGTTCTGGTGGGTTTAAATTTCAAGTTGAATTTTATTCTGCATTTCTAGCGTAATTTAAAATAAAGAAATTATTAAATAATGAAAATACATTGGCCGAAGTGAATAACAAGCACATACATTCATGTCGCATTACACACTATATTTAATCATTTGTGCATTTAATTAATTAATCTAATTCACTCAAATTATATACTCTATACTGTACATGTACAGGCGTTACGTCAGTACAAATAAATAGCCAAAAGGCGTTCCATAATGCAGTGTTTGCCAGCTACGTTCAGTGTTTGCAAATGTACATCATGATGGCAAGCCCAAGCACCCTGGTATTTCTGGGTAAAAGCTTTAATTGCCTGTCTTAATTTAAATATGTCTGTCACAGGGATGATGGGAAGGAGGCCCTTAAATTCTACACTGACCCATCCTATTTCTTTGACCTGTGGAAAGAGCAGATGCTGCAAGACACCAAAGACATCATGAAGGAAAGACGGAAACACAGGGTGAGACTTGAAACCAAGGGAACCTAAGAATCCAATGCCTTAGGATTATGGTGTGCATGTCTTTTTGTTTTGTTTTTTAATTGTGTCTATATGTGTGTTTGTATGTTCTTGAGTGCAGAAAGAGAAGAGAGATAATCCTAACCGAAGCAACCTGAACCCTCGCAAGATCAAAACCCGCAAAGAGGAATGGGAACGTCTAAAGATGGGGGAAGAGTTTGTTGTCCCTAAATTTGACTCCATGTACGTGCAAGTGTAAGACCTGAGTGACAGAATTTTAGTCGGAGTCTTCATAAAGAAGCTCATAATTGTGTGCATGTCTGTTTTCTTTAGTCATTATATGGATGGGCTCAATGGCAGTATTGGTTCAGGTGATGACATGGGTACGATGGATTCTGAGGGACTAGACCAGAGCACTGCCTCCTACAATTACGATCCTGGCTCTCCTCTTCCACCTCCAATGTTGGATGATTATGGTTTCTTGCCACCTCCTCCCCCGGATATGACGTAAGATTCGTGTCTACGGTTCCAACCAATGGTTACAGCCAACGGTTACAGAGCCTGCTGTGCTGTAATACAATGCCTATTTTCTTACAGGTATAATGATGTACCAAGTGGAACCTCACCCCAGAGGCCGATTAGCATATTAAGCCCTACCCATCCTCCTCCAGCTCCCCCAACAATGGTATCCTCTCCTACCGGCCGCCCCACAGTGGCGCCGCCTGTAGCCCCACCTCCTCCCCCACCCATGGGGATGATTCCACCCCCACCTCCCTCTGGATTTGATGCTCCTCCCTCTCCTCCTCCTCCTTCCTTTACCTCTAATTCTCCCGCTATTCCTTCTCCACCACCTATGTCTCCCAGTATTCCAGCTCCACCTCCTCCTCCTGCTGGGGGTGGACCCCCACCTCCACCTCCTCCGCCCCCAGGTCCACCCCCAGGTCCGCCACCATGCTTTCCTCCATCTGCTCCTGCTCCTCCTTCTTCAAGTGGGCTCCCAGCCTCCACTGCCCCCAAGGCCCAGCCTGCCCCTGCCAACGATGGCCATAGCGATCTTCTGGCAGCTATTCGCCAAGGTAAGTTGAAGTCAAACAGCTCTTTGAGTCAGCATGTATCTAAACCAACAATTCTGTCAGTGAAACAGTGTTGCACTGGAGTACTTGCCTGCCAATCTACTGCTGTTGAGATTTTAAACAAGTCCAAGCATGAAATCAAGCATGGTAGCTGTAGCCAGATAATGTGTAGTTTGTGTTTCCCTGAAAAATCGTCACTTCAGTCCTGGACATGGTTCAGGAAAACAAATGTCTAAAGTAACACACATACTTTTAAAGGAATCTTGCAGGGTTTTTCAGCCGAACATCTGTCCACCACATCTGTAGTGCATGTGCAATTACCACAAGCAATAACTGACATGTTTCCCTGTACTGAGAAAGAATGGAAACTTGTTTCCTCCCTTATAATTAAAAGCTAAAGGCAGTAATGTTAAAAAAATACATGACTATACAGCATGAATTAAAAATTACAATGTTACACTCTAACATTGAAGGTCTTAGGATGAGCCAGACATGAGAGAATGTCTTACCAAAGCTGTTCTGATACACTTTCCATCACTGGAGCAACACGGTAAAAATAAATTCCAAGTAATTTAGCTTTTCCTGAGGTTTTAAGTATTCGTGCGCAAGCAAAATGCATGACCCACAAAACTACATTGATAACACGTAACCACACATTCTTCCCTCTGAAAAGTCTCATCTCTCAAATGACGAGTTGGACACATTTGGAGCTTGATTTACAATTGACTTTGACTGAAGAATTCATGAAGGTGTTCTTTAAATATGTGTTTCGCATAACCTTTATTGACTGCCTCAACAACTGCTCATGGAGGTGATAGCTAGAGATTAGTTTGAATATTTTTGCAAATCATGAACCAGGAGAAACCACTGTTTAATTTAGTTCAGACATGGGCCATAAGCCCTTCCTCACTGTGATGCCTTTAGGGAGGAGAAGCCACTTTTCTCATGCTACCTCTTCAAGACTTGAGTGATAAAAAGACTAGAAAAATGTGTATGTACCTTACTTATAATGCTTTTCTTGATGTTTTGTATTGGAATAGAATAGAATGCTATTTTATTGTCACATGTACAGTACAGTGAAATTCATTCTTTGCATATCAGTAAGCTGGGGTCAGCCATGATACAATCATGATACATGATTAAGGGCTTTGCTCAAGGGCCCAACAATGGCAGCTTGGCGGTGCTGAGGCTTGAACCCACGACCTTCTGATCAGTAACCCTAACCACTGAGCCACCACTGTTAACTATTGTTAATAAATGTGTGTTTTTGTCTAGGCTTTAATCTACGTAAGGTGGAGGAGCAGAGAGAGCAAGAGAAGAGAGACGTCGTGGGAAATGATGTGGCAGCTATCTTGTCCCGCCGTATTGCTGTGGAGTGCAGTGACTCTGAGGACGATTCCTCAGAGTTCGATGATGAGGAGTGGTCTGAATAAGACGATAATGCATATCATAAGAAATTATTCCTGTTAGACCAAAATGACTTGTTTCCCTTTATGAGGCCAACTACAGTATACAGAAAAGGTCTGTGTGTGTGTGTGTGTGTGTGTGCGCGCGCGCGCGTGTGCTCTTCTGACTCTGAATGAATTATTTAGATG
>JAOUQW010000027.1:9241067-9253386 GCA_028565825.1 Olivaichthys viedmensis
TGGGCTATTGTGTGTAGATGTTTGAGGCAAAAAATTAGCTCAATCTACTGTAGAATAAGTCTGTAATGTAATGAAACATGGAGAAGGTTAAAGGGGTGTGCAGACTTTCCGGTTTGACTGTATATATATATGTGTGTGTGTGTGCGCGCGCGCGCGTGTGCTCTTCTGACTCTGAATGAATTATTTAGATGATCAGCCTGCTCCTATTTCAGAGTGCCCGTTCCTCTGTAATGTAGCTATGGATGAGAAAATCGAGCTCGAGATGGAGAGTTTTTCCTTGTTGCATCTCAGTATCATATCTGCAAAAGCTTGTTATTAATCACATAAAGCTTTGCTTTTTTGCCTTACACCAAAGCCAAGTAAGACACACATTATGAGGCAGTAACTTGGATAACAAACACTGTTATATTTTATATTTTGTTGCTCTTGTGGGCTATATTTTCTCATGATATTGTCCCTTTTATCATTCCCAGATTGAAAAGCACACGAGCCTGTAAAACTAAATTCCTTTTTGTTTTTGTTTTTCACCTGTTGCCTTAGTAACTGATCTTTTTTCTATTTATGTGCTTGTAATGTATGTCCTCTGACCTCCGTGCTGGTTATGGCATTCTGTGTGGTGGTTTTCCTTGTTCTGTCCTTTGCTAATGTCTGTGTCACAGCCTTGGGCTCCAAACTCTGTGTGAATGTAGTGAAAAACTACATGTATGCCAAAGTCGCATAAGCCGAAAGGCTGGAATAAGTGTTTACTTCACATAAAGGTGCACTATAGACATTGTAGTCATTTTTTACAGAGGCCAGCGTCTGGTCCATATCCAACAAGTAATGTGTCTGCTGGTCACATGCACATGGCCTTTATTGTCTTCATCGAGAGGCAATCTTTTCTTTGATTCTTCTGCGGATTTATGTAAATGCCTAGTTTATGTCAGAGTTAATGCCCAATGAAGCTTCTCAATGTAAACAAAATAACGGACAAGGCGGAGGCCATGTTTTATGATATTGAGATGCCTTCGCAGGCTTATCTTACTTGTACCACGGCCACCCTACCAGTGTTTTGAAAGAACACTTAAGAAAACAAAACAAAAAGCTTTGAGTTTGCATGTTTTGCTTACTCGTAACCGAGTGAAATGAAAATATTCAGAAATTGAGAAAGTCTGTCATTTGATTTAGCCAACACTCTAGCCCCCCACCGCCACATATCACTAGACTACCATTATGATTTTTGTCATGGTTACGTCTTGGAGGGCATTATGTCGTTCTGCTCGTTGCTTTTCATTAAAACATTTTCTGTGCTGTAGCCTATAAATAATTCCTTAATGTGCAAATCTGCAATGGTTAGCAAAGGTTATTTATCTTTGTTGTCATGGTTACATTCCAACATGGTTACATAGTATCAGAATTGTGATAAAATCAGATCTTTAAATAAATAAATAAACAAACAGACACCTGCCAGCCAATCAGAGACGAGTATTTTCCTTGGCCATGGTATAGTTTAGTTCAAGTGCCTATTCTTTTAAAGTTAAACTTTTTTCCTGAAAATTATGCAATATTTTGAAATCAAAAATGTTTTATTTGGTGCGTTTGATTTGTACTTGTAAAGCCTTTCTATCAGTGGTTTAATTAAATAAAGATCTTAAGTTACAAGATGCCGTGTTTGTAGCCATGTGAGCTGCCTGCTACATACACTTAGTAGCCAGTTTTTCAGGTTCACCTACATCTTTGTACATCTTTTGCTATGCACAATTTGTCACACGCTGCTGTGCCTGATACATTTGTACCAGCGATACACACACTACCATGTTGATGGCACTGCTGTGCTGTAAATGATCCACTATCCAAATAATATCTGGTCTGCAGTGATGGAGGGGCTGACACATTGTGAAAACAACAGATGGGCTACAGAGTGCACCTACTGTATATGGCAGGTTTACCTGATAAAATGGCCAGTGAATGTAGGTATAAGCTAGGTGTACCTTATAAAGTGGCAACTGAATGTATGTCCATAATATAACCATTGCCTCGGGATGTAAAAGGAGAAAACCACTGCATTAACCTGACTTTTTATTTGGCTGATACGTTTAAGCAACATTAACAAATAAAATTAGGATATCTGTTATGTCTCAGCGTAAAAGTTTCGGACACTTAACAGTTGTGTGTGCTTCTCCCAATCATGCATTATGTTTTTAAAAAAATGACAAATCAGTTCTTCATGTCCCCAAGAATGCAGTTGTTTTCACCCTCTTTAGGGCACAAGTAGGAAAGGAATCTAGCTGATTGTATTGTGACAGCCGTAGTTCTGTGAAGAACTACCATTTCCCCTCAAACACGTTGGGAGCTTGAGCTTAAAAATACCTCATGAGAAAATACCGTATGGCCAATGTGTATGTCTGCATACAAGTTTTTTCAAACTTGTACCATATAATGAAATGTTAAGAGCCAGTATCTTTAAAATAAAATAAAAAAAGTTGTAGACTGATAACTAGATTAGCAGTTTCAGGCGTGCAGCTACAGGGTGGCATGGTGGCGCAGTGGGTAGTGTCAGCCTTATAGCTCCAGGATCCTGGGTTTGATTCTGAGGTCCGGTTACTGTCTGTATGAAATTTTGCATGTTCTCCCTGTATTTGCGTGGGTTTCCTCTGGGTCCTCCCACTGTCCAATAACATGCTGGTAGATAGTTCCAACTCTAAATTTCCCCTAGGTGTGTGTGATGCTCCAGATCCACTGCAACCCTGACTAGGATAAAGCATGAATGAATGGGCTCCCCTACCCCCTCACATTTCCTATTTTTGTGTATTCCCTGCTCTTACACCCCTGATGAACTTTAGCACGGCTTTGATAATGAACTCTAAAGTGGAATCAGATGGAATATAAAACCCTGTTGTGCTGGGGTTAATGGATTGGCCCAGAGTGCTACTATTCGAGTTGGGGGTCAAAGCCGCAACAGTGGCTTTCTGGCAGTCCTGGTATTTGCACAAACGCAAAACTTTAACTGTAGAGCTACCATTCACCTGTACCTGCAGCTGATACACTTCCATGTTTAGGTTTTACGCCTTTATCAAATAATATTGAATAGGGCTGTTTTTTTCCTTTTACTCTGATTTTGCTGCCTTTCTACTTATGTAATAATCAATTATGGAATAATCCAAATATATTAGTACTTGAAGTACACACACATCTGCATGTGTTGCAGTTTGGATCTGGCCACCAAAGAGCTAGAATCTGTCTTCATTGTTTGCAAAGATCAGTTGTATTCCTCCCTCAAATATGACCTGTAAACTAGCAGCTATTTTCTCAGTGACGCTGATATGTATTCGAATTTGATTGGCTCAGTGATCATGAACTCACGCTCTTCTCTTTCTCAGATAGCTCGGCTAAATTCCTTTTCAGTGGTGCAGTGGATCTATGCGATATGTTTTGCAATGGATACTTAATGGATATTTAAAATAATAAACAATATCAATCATTTTACTCAAAATCATGATTTATTTTCTTGTACAAACAAAACATAGGTCATCTTAAAACATTTCATTTAAAAACGAACACGTTCACTCATACATGTTGACATTTGTGCACCCTGTGCAAACAGCAAATATGTGAAGTATAAAAGCATTCTTCATTCATCCATCATCATTTACCAAATGACAATTCACTCAGTAAATACATAAATAGACATAAACAATTGGCAATAATAGCATTCAAACAAAACTTGCATGAATAGTCAAGTCATTGTTGTAAAGTGCAAATGATTTTTAATTTCATTAGTATCTCTGAATGTCAGAGTCTGTTTTAATATCAGGCACAAATTGAAGACAATTAAAGCAATACAACTCTTAAGAAAGCACAATTTTTATCTTTCTTTAATACGTTTCAATAGAAAATCTGCCGCTGTGGTGGTCATTTCTGTTCTGGTTACATTGAAAATGAAATAAGATGAATACACAGTTTTATCGGGTGTTTTTGTCGTAGAAACAAAAAACAAAGAAGAAGAATACAAAACAGTACACATTTATATGTTGCAGGAGAGTCTGTGAGTGAGACATCAGATTCATGTGACTCGTGTATCACGAGTCAGGCAGAGGTCTTGGCTACTGGTACAGTTGGCCAAGGAGGCATGGTGAGTATGTGCATGTGTGTGTTTGAGTTTGAGACTGGTAAGTTAGTTAAAGCATGATCTATCATGGCACCATATGGCATATTTCTGATGCGCTTCTGATGTCTGTTAGACGTCACTGGGCGTGTGTGTGTTTTTGTGAAATGTGTTTGGCAGGCAGCAGCAGCAAGCCTGCCTCAGCGCTATCTGTATGTGCGTGTTTCTGTAGGCGTAAATCAGGGGGTTGATCAGAGAGTTTCCTGTGACTGGCATCAGCGTGGCATATGTGTATAGGACAGGTGATGATCCGTCCCCAAGAAGACCATACAGGGCAAAGGGCATCCAACAGCTGGCAAAGATAGCGAGAATGAGGGCGAGTGTGTGCACCCGGCGACGTGTGTGCGTCCGCGCAGAGGGCAGTGTATGTCTCTGTAGGGCAATCTGATGGGAGTGGCGCAAGACGACTTGGCAGATCCAGGCATTGAGCTGCAGCATCAGAGCCAGGGCCAGTAGGAAGCCCCCACATAGAGTGGCCAAATGCACTCGGGTCAGCGGCCACACTACACTGCAGGACTGTTCATCGTCCAGGCAGTTCCAGCCTAGAGCAGGAAGCACTCCCTGCAGGCCCGCCAGTATCCAGCCCATAGCCAGAGCGCAGCGCGTATGTGTATGCGTGCGGCGCGAGCCATAAGTGAGGGCCCGATGGAGAGATAGGAATCTGTCCAGGGTAATGCCCAGCAAGGAGAAAACGGACGCACTGAGTGCGCTCACAAGCAGGCCCACGCTACCCAGCTCCAGCATCCTTGAGGACACACACCAGCGAGACATAAAGTGCAGCAGCAGTCCCACACCTGCCAGGAAATCTGCCCAAGCTAAGCTGCTAATCAGCAGGAACATAGGCGCCTTCAAAGATGCAGAGGACAGGATGGTCACTATGATGATTGCATTCTCGCAGCAAATCAGGGCACCCGACACACACAGGGCCACGTCCCATGGACCCATCACCGCTGCCACCACGGGCTCACCATGGGCATCAGAGAGCTGCAGGAGGGGGTCAATTTCGAAGACAACCTCCAAGCCCATGTCAGAGTCATTAAAGGCCATGTCTGTAAAAGAAGATAGAGAAGAGACTTTAATGTACCATCAATACAATGTTGATCAACACATGGTATGTCTGAAACTTCACCCTATTATTAACTGCAGTATATAACAGATTATTTTGGGAGGGTTGCCATTTTGTGTCCAGAAAGTATAGCGGAAAATATCCAGTGTGCTCATTCCACAATCCACTTAAATAGTTAGTGTCTAAATTAAGTACCCTAAAAGATACAGAATACCATTTGTCAGAAAAAGGGGAGTAGGGCACATTTCAGACACATGGACAGATATTGAAGACTATAGATCTGCCCTGATATCATTCACAGAATAAAATTTTAATTGAACTGCCCCCAATATCAGTTAGTTAATCTATTCTATAGATTCCTTATTATAGGTGGGAAATTAGCCTCTTATCCAAATGTAGGCCACTACAGTGGTTTCCAACCCTGGTCCTGAAGTGCACATTTGAGTGTTTTCCATGCCCATGTTGACTCAGGAAGGACATGTTAATAAACTGATTAGCTGGATTATGTGTGTTAGAGGAGGTAAAACAACAAAATATGCAAGGCAGGAGTACTCCAGAACCAGGTTTGGGAACCACTGGGCTACTATTTATCTACATATGACAACAAAGAGAAGTGACTTTTACACTTGAAAATAGTTTAATTTTGTGTAAAAAAAAAAAAAAAAAAAAAAAGTGAATAATGATGATTTTAAATAGCACTGTGCAAATGTATATTCTTAATTTTCTAGCCACCCGAGTTTAAGTTCCTGATATTAAAACTCATACACTATATAAACGCCTTTATTGAGAGTTGCATGGTGTAGGCTGAACGATGATTCACGAGCTGAGCCGAAGCCGAGCGGAGAGGCACGAACTCATGCTGAGATTGCTCAAGCAGTGGGAGCCAAACATCCTACGTTGACATGTGCAGTTATTCATATAGAGAAAAGGGAAAAGAAGAAAACTTACTGAGGTGGTCGAGTTTGCTCAAGGATAGGATAAGTCCTCCCTTCAGTAGTCTACCCTCCAAAGCAAAGCCACCGCGCGATGTGAGCTGAAATCCAAGCTCGAGCTAAATCACGGTGATGTAGACGGAGTCTCGCAGAGCTGCGTGCAAATCCAGTGTATGTGTCTTTCCAATGCAAAGGCTCAAGATCGGTCTTCTTCTTTTTTAAATCTTCCTCCGTGTCTTGTCTTCTCCGTCGTCTTCGTGAGCTCTTCTGTGTAACAGTCTGCTGGCCTGCTCTCTATACCTTCATTGATTCGCTTCTGACGTCAGGTACGACGAAGGGGTCTGATTTCCCCCCGCATAGCCAATCACGAAGCGCCTCGAGACAGCTTCGACTGGCGTAATTTCATTCATAAAAATACCGCATTCTTCCACCCCGCCCACTGCGACGACGAGAGAGGAGAGGCTGTGGATCGGTGTGACGACTGGCAATCAGTCGGGGTACTTATGGGAAGTCACGGGTATGTGATGGGGATGTATTACACGTCCATATAGCAAAGCAGAGAAATGTAAAGGACTTTATTAGGTCTAATCCCTGATCACTTGTGTGTGTGTGTGTGTGTGTGTGTGTGTGTGTGTGTGTGAGCGATAGAGAGAAAGAGAGGGGGAGAATGAGAATGAGTCACCGCTGTCCATGGTGCTGAAAGATCCGAAAAGCGCAGCATTGATTTGTAGTGACGTCAGTACTGGTGTACATTTGCTACGTTTGGGGTATGAGCTATAAGTTCACCTTCACCTGACTTTGTCACAATGTGCTGGCCTTATCTGTCACTGTGTGCCTCATGTGGCATCATGTGGCACATTAGTGCCACATGCCACATTAGTTCACAGACAACACGCTGCGTTGTCTGTGAACGATGCTTTGTCTGTCTGCAATAACCCACTGGTTTAGAAATTACGGGAGAGAGCATTAAAATGGTAATGCCATTTCCTGGCACATGAGTCAGGGAGTCTCGCTCTCGCTGGTGTAATAGAGAGAGTGAGAGCGTCGCAGTGATAGCCTGGCTACGCATTTCAATGAAGCAGATGGGCGAGGAGCTAAGTGCCGGGGAACTCTCCTCTCCTCAGCCTGGCCTATATAAGGACACACACTTCCGGTGCTCTCCAGCTGGAGATAAAAGAATAAACTGTAAGGACAAAGCCAGGGATGCCGTGAAGGGGAGGAGGCGGGAATGACTGTAAAGGCACTAAGTAGACAAAGGGCCAATGGGAACCTTAGTGAGTGGAATGATGTGAATTAAAATTGTCCAGGGTAGGGGGCCCAGTGTATTAACCTGTCAGAGGGACCAAAATTCCTATTGGCACCTCTCGGACAAAGTATCTGTGATTTCTCTAAAATATAGCCTAAGAAATCCATCCTAGAATACACAGTAAAAGCTTTGTTTTTAGGTTTAAATAACAAGTCTCCTTTACACATGTTGCTATCACTCAAATGTACTCCAAATTCTATGTATGCTTCATCCATCTGATGAAATCTGTGCGTGATTAGGACAGTGTGACACATCTCTACTGCATTTCTAACTTTTGATGAAACCTCACATGCCCTGCGCGTGCCGATGGAGGGGGGGGGGGCAGAGTGTGTGGGTGAGTATGTGTGAGGAGACTGCGGAATTTCTTCCAGTTACCTAATATAAAGAAAGAGCGCGTCTGCATCCCCAGCTTCACCGTAGCCCTCCAGCAGAGAGACACCCACTGTGTGCAGATTTGTGTGATTAGATAGATAGATAGACAGATAGATAGATAGATAGTGAGCATGAATTCCTGATGTGGGCTAAAAGGACACAATGTTTGTGAAACACGATGAGGTCTGAGTGTCGTGTACACAATGTGCATGAGACTGCAGAGAGGTGAAGGGCTGGACATCACATTATGTAACTGTGCCAGACTCTTCCTGTCTCTGGTACACACACACACACACACACACACACACACACACTCACTCACATCCTCAGAGAGAGAGAGGAGTAGAAAATGAAAGAGGAATGCAAAGACAAAGGGAGGATTAAAATGAAGAGCTCTAATTTGAAACACCATTGAAAGGAGAACACAGGAGAAAACAAGATACAAATGCACATATCGGTCACATTCTTATATATCTATAACATCATAACTGCAGAAGTATGACTAAAATTATAGGAGCAGACATGAACTGTGTTCTATACTGCTGCCAGAATTCTCCAGTTTAGACCAGTTTTTGCAGAGGTTGTGTGTGTAGACGTCCTTGTGAAACTCATGAAGCCTGAAACTGAATATCTAAATGTTAATACTGAGTATCTATATCGGGCCAATACTGCCCTGGATCAGTATTGGATTGGATTTGACATATTTTCTGATACAATCCACTAATGTATTTTATGCCGTTGACCAACACAACACAGATCTAGCATGAGAACACAGGACACACACTGTCTTACAGCACACAGCCATCGCGCCTCTGGTGTTTCGCCTAACAAGGCAACAGATGCTTGAAAAGAGTCGGCTTACTGTTACTGTGAGGATGTCAGTATTGGATCTTTATCAAGCTTAGATATCAGTCCACAGTCTGTCAATGTGGCAACATGTACTGAAGAAGTGAAGTGTAGTCTGGGTGTGTTTCTGTGCATGTGTATGCATGTACATGTGTGTGTGTCTTCATAAGTGCACGTTTGACAATGAACAGACATTGTGGTTTGGATATTGAGACAGGGTGACCGGCTGTCCGGTTGCCAAGTAACCTGTCTCACGTTACACACCTTCCAGTCTCTCTGATTTAGAATGCGTGACGTCAAAAGACACACACACACACACACACACACACACACACACACTCATCCCTGCATCACAGCTCACCAGACTGTCGTGTTCCTCAAGGACTCAACTTGGAGGCTGCTTTAACTGGTATTTTGATGTGTCATTTGCCCTCTTAGCTGCTTTCTGGAGTTTGTGTTGTGTTGCTTTAGTCAGACAGTTTGAGGACTTCAGGGTGTTCTAGTTTTTACAGAAAGTAGTTTTGAAGGTTTTTTAAAGTGTCACTTTTTTTTGTTGTTAGATTTTGCATTTCTCTATATTGTGAGTACAAAGACACAATGAGGTGCGTTACAGTTGTGCTGTGTTGCACTGTGCTGCTAATGCAGCTGATGATGACCAGCTCACAAACTGCAGGTAAGAGTCAATGCATTCAAACCTCTGTGTGCCACTTATGTCTGTTCACTATCATAGTGTGAAACAGATTATATGTTCTTTTTGACATATAATCCACCTCAGCACTGACCCCCTGGCTATACACTTTCACTTCTATCATTATTCCCTTCGTCTTAGTGCCAGGATCTCAAGTTTTGTATCAGGTCACCCTCCTTTGTGCACCTTAAAGAAAGCGACTCCTCTTTTATTGGGTCTTGTATATGTGTCTTATAAAGCTGCTAAAGTTAACTCATTAATACGGTAACAACTTCCAGGAGATATTGTAAATGTATTTTTAAATTGATTTATTCCTTGAAGTAGAAAGTTCAAGGAAAAGAAACTCTGCTATCGTTTACTTACAAAGCGTATAATTAAAAATAAATGAATAAATTACAATGTAAATGAATTGATGTATTTTTAACTTTCATATTAGTTGGACCGTTTGTAACATGCCCTTTTTTTATCGTGACTCTTTACGAATGAATTTCATTTAAGTTTGAGAGTTGATCTGATCTACATTCATCACTGTTATTGGATGAAGAAATAATTGCCCATGTCTATATGTGGAGGCCTGTTGGAATATGAGCTGACCAGTTTAATCGAAATCAATAATCTGAAGCCGCCTGTTATTTCACAAGACGAGGCTAAAGGCCCGGACTGAACACCTATCGGTTCATTTAATTGATTGACAGATGATTCAGCCGTTGACGACTGTTCTCAGCTGGATTCTTGCGAACGATGCACCAGTGGGGACCCTGCCCTCAATCTGACACGCTGTATCTGGAGAAGCTGTGACGATGGTAGGAGAACATATGGACGCATACACATACAAACACACACAAACCATAGGAATGATATTATTTATGTCATGCCGTCTCTATCTTTCTCTCTGCCGCTTAAACATTCTCACAGTGACATGTGATTCCTTGTAGAGTGCACTCGGGAACGGCACAGTGAATAATTTAAGCGCACACACAGTGTCACGGCAGCCATCACACGTAGAAATCATCCCCAGTAAATAATTCAGCTCTATTATCTGCCCTGAGGAGATGTGTGTGTGTGTGTGTGTGTGTTAAAGGAGAGAAAAAGAGAAAGAGGGGAACAAGCAGGCAGGTGTGAAAGATGCAACATTTTCAGTCTATTTCTCTCTTTGCCTGATCACACAACATACAAATGTTATTTTTGAGTGATTTTGTGTAGTTATTCCTCCTTATATCTGTAAAAGTGACAAAAGCACACTTAACACAGTCATAAACTCAAACATGACCTGCGATTAAAAGTGGGGTCTGAACACTTTTTATAATATGTAGACTAAAGTTCTCCTCATATTTCAGCAGCTATCAGTAAAATATCTGTCTCAGTGGTGCCCCAGACTCTAAACAGGAGAACAGACAAATAATGTGGACCACCAACATCCAAATAATCAAGACAAGGAGGTGTCTCTACTCGCCTGTCGATATTGTGTCGGTCAATTCCAAAAGCTCCCCCTCTTGCACTACCATTCTGGTGTTCTAGCTTAGGCATGTATTTTGGGGGCGAAAAACTGAAGGGAGGAGCTGTATTCGGTGTTGCCACATTGGCAATTTTCTTGTAGAATTAGGCTCTTTTTCAACTGTTGCCTTGATGGTTTCATATGCAGATGGGGGGTTGGCCGTTTGCATACATTAGATAAGTTGTAAGTAAATTGGACAACTAATTCTTATAGCTATTTTATTTATGACAATATCTGTAATTATATGAGACCATCTTAGGACCTTGGTTAAAGAACTATTTATGAAACTGCTTTATTAAAAACAATATTGTGACATTACTTTTACCACTGAGCCACCACTGCCCACCATGCCTTTGGGCTGCTTTTGTGTAGTAGACTTGGCTGTATTGTTTGAATTTTGAGTTTCAGCAAACTTTTACCAAAATCGCTGACTATATCTTTAACCTCTTAAACTCTCAGGACCCGTGGGCAGGTACAGACTTACCTTAATCACTCTTGTAACTATGTACCTTTTTTTAAATTAGTTTCACTGTGTCTACTAAATAATATGCTTCAAGATGAATAACTGAATAATAAGCTGGGACTTTAAGGGGTTAAATGCTGAAGTTTCTTTTGCTCTATCTACTCTTAACAGTGCCTCTTCTCTTGCTTAGACAATAACACAAGGTGCCTAACTGACACAGACGACATTGGAGACTGCGCTGCATACAATGAGACGAGCTCCTGCCCAAGTGAGTATCATACTGATATAGATTCTTACACTCATGTCACACATTACAAACACATGTGCACACTCAACTTTTGTGTGTGTATGTGTTCTTTCTGTGTATTTGAGCAGTTAGTGGGAGCTTTGATGACAGTGGTTCAGGTGAGCATTTTTTTCAGTTTCACTTATCTCTAACTATTTTCCTGTCCATTAACTGTTTCCTTTCATCCTTATGAAGCTGACCGTCTATATGAATGGCAGCAGAACAATTTGCTTTCTATGCACAGGCTGCTGACGAAGCCAGTCATAACTAAAATGTGTTCCTCTTGCTCAAATGACTCCTCTTCAGGCTCAGCACCGGAGTTTTCTCAGGCATCCTTCAACATGTCCAGCTTCATAGGTGGGATCATACTTGTGTTGGCACTGCAATCAGGAGCCTTTTTCGCCATGCGCTTCCTCAAGACAAAAGACAGCACCTATGAGACGATGTGAGTGTCACTTATCTTCCTCATATTCATATTCATGCCTATGTTTTGTCATGTGTATATGTACAGTGGGGTCCAAAAGTCTGAGACCACATTGAAAAATCTGGGATTTTATTCATTGCCACTGTATGGCATTCTAAAATGCTTTGTCGAAACTGGATCAGTTGTATCCAAAGCACGATCAGGGAGAACCAAAAGTGACCACACCATCAGAAGAGCAATACATAAAGCTTTGTTCACCGAGAGAGAGAACAGCAACTTCATCACAGATACAGAATG
>JAOUQW010000027.1:9263354-9278354 GCA_028565825.1 Olivaichthys viedmensis
GTGTGACTATCTAAGGTGTGTGTTGGTAAGGGGTCTTGATCAGACCAGGCGTGTGTTTGAGGCCAGCAGTGTGTTAAGTAGTCTGGCTGCCTCAGGGAAAAAACTGTTGCAGAGTCTGGTGGTGGTGGCATGGATGCTCCGGTACCTTTTGCCAGATGGCAGGAGGGTGAAGAGTCCATGAGAGGGGTGGGAGAGGTCATCCACAATGCTGGTGGCCTTGTGGATGCAGCGTTTGTAGTACATAGAGCACCATATGTCTGGACCTGGAGTGGCCGCTGCATGCTACCGCGCCGCCATCTTGGTCTCAAGATCATGTTATTGATTTATTTATTTTTTGGAAACTAAAAATAGAATCATCACACTTGTTTGTTTAACGTCTGCAAGTACTTTAGTAATAGCCTCATTCCATTGTTAAGTTTTGGTTGGAAACAAAGGGTTAATATCTTAAAAGGCCAAAAGAAAAATTATTCAAAAGTGTAAATTGAGTATTGAACAGGTTTTCTGAGTGGTTAGTCGCTGGCTGTGGTCCATTGGCTGAATTTATTTATTTATTTAATTTTTTAAAACGATTATGATAAATTGTTGTTATTAGTGGTGGTTTGTGTGTGCTGATATCCTCTTTTTATATTAGGTGGTTGCACATTAAAGCTCTGAAGTATGATGTCCACACTGTGATCTATTTTATTTAAAGTTTTTTTTACTTAGCAATATAAAATGTACTGAAGGCCGAGACACAGAGACACACAATACTGTACACATGACTGCTTGTATAAAGATGCAAGATATATCCCTCGGATGCGCTGGGACGCATCATCAGTGATGTATCATCAGTGATGTTCCTGGGGTCCTTGGGGGTTTCGGGTCTTTCAACATGAGACCCCCTCTCCCAGGTGACCCAGCCGGGGTTGATCAAGTCCCGGCTTGCGTCCCAGCAGCAACTATCCACAGATCCGCCCTTCTTATCCAAAGCTACCTAGTGGCTTTCTCTGTAGCCTTGGATACAGATTGAATGGTCCTCCTCTTTGCTGCCTCGGTGATTCCAAGCGCAGTCAGAGCTTTGCAGAGTGAGCGTCCTACAAACCCCTGACAGTCCACTTCTATGGGCTCACAGTGAGCCTGCCATCCTTGCCTCCTGCACTGCTCCACCAGCTCCTGGTACTTGGCTTATAAGAATAAGCCAGGAGAAAGATTTGTGCAGCCACCATTTACAAAGCAGCTTCAGGAAGTCACCAGCCCCACCTAGCAAGACGGGATGAATTGTCAAATATATATATGGGTAATAAAGCGGCAAAAGCAAATCCTGTAACGGCCGAACTCTATTTCTCTTTAACAAGAAGAAGAACTTGTACTTTTTTACTAGCTTCCTTCGGGACAAGTAAAGCCAGCCACTGTATCTTTGTGAACTGCCTCGTGTCTGTTTGATTGACAAAAACCAGAGGCATACTATCCCTTCCACCCAGAGAGGAGAGTAAGGACAATGGTGCTCTCTTGGAGTTCTGGCCAAATACCACTTTTTAAACATGTTATTTTGTCCCCAAAATTAGAGCGCAGGTTCCATTTGTCAAAGTATTGAATTAGCTTGGCGATGCTGTCACTTCAGCTTCCTCTTACACATTCAGAAAAAAAAAGAAAAAAGGTAACCTGTGATTTCCACCTTGACTTTGTGTCAGCTAAGGCTGTCAATGTGATGTACCACTGTTGAAGCTCTGGCATTGCTGAGGCTGAAGCTCTGATGTAGTGTAAGTGAGACCTTTGCTCTATTGCCTTTTTAGGTACAAGTAACAGTGTTATGGATCACGTTCCATGTTCTGCTGCAACTACCAGCTTTTTGCAGCAGGAGAAAGCCCCCCAGCAGGAGAATCATTTGGTTCCAGGTGAATCCATTCCAGCACCTAGACCTTGTGATCATATTGAAAGGAGAGCATGTTTTTCTTGGAAAGTGAAAGTTAACAATAACTTTATTTTACTCTGTTTTTGCATTATTTTTCTAGTTGAAATTCCTAATCCTCTGAGTGCAACCCAGTCATTCCCCACACCTCCTCTGGATCCATTCTCCATTTCCTCAGTTCCTGTCTCGTCCCATCCCAGTTCATCCCCTTTTTTTACAATTGTATCTGCTCCTTACAGCCCCTATTCTCCTTTCACATCCTCTCAACCTGACACTCCTTCACAGTGTTTGTTTGTACCTCCTCCCCTGTATGAACCCATATCACCACCACCTGCATCAGACTGCCAGGACTCAACCCATGTTGCTCCTGCATATTCTTCTACCCCTCCCACTCCTGTCAAACGGACCCATCACATGGAGAGTGAAGAACCAGCAGATGGTAGGACACACATGCTCTCTCTATCACTCTGTCTCTAGTTACTCTGTTTCCATTTATTCTTCTCCTCACCTTCTGGGTGTAGGCTTTCGCTTCTTGGGTGAATGTGCCGATGCAAAGAATAAGCCTCAACATCTGAATACAAGCTATTTTTGCTACAAGCATGCATTCTTTGATCCATATATGGGATACACCAAATCCTTAGGCTGTGTGATGGTAACATAATAGTCATTCATATTGATCCTTCATATGACGCAGCCAGAATTCTTCTCAAATTGTGTTACTACAACCCTGCAATGAATTGGTATACTCACCATTTGAATCAACATTTTGTGGGATAGGCACAGACTTTCTCACCACATTAAATATTCACTGTGGGGAAATAGTTAGAATAATTGTTTGGAACTCGGTCAGTCTGTGTTTCCCTGCCCTGCTATGTTTAGTCACTAAAGTAAGTTTTCAGGTATTCAGACAGAGGTGGCTGACTATTCTTAGGTTAAGATTGAGACTTATGGTTCCACTTGTTTTAATGAATAAATTAAACCCATGTGCTATTAATGATTATAATACTGACCTGATTATACCAGTGATGTAGTACTCCAGTCCTAGCCTTGGACTTAAGTCCGACTTAAGTAATTTCCATGACTTGTAACTTAACTTGGACTCACTTGTGTATGACTTAAGTCCAATATTTGGACTTAAACTGTTCCTATGTTTTACATGCTCTCATGTGTAAATATGCTATGTAAATTCTTCTCCCCCCAGAGGGCTTCAATATATATGGAATCATTAATATTGTTAATGTTGTAATTGATAATTAATGTGCATGATTAAGTATTTAGTTGCTGGTTGAAATTGAATGTTAATGCCTGTATGTTGAAATGTGCAGTGTATAGCCAGTCCGCCCTGAGAGAGGAGAGCAAGCCTCTGCACAACACAGCACTGCCAAACACGTACTGTTTTCCAAACCTACCCATAGGTTTGTACCACTTTTGTCCATATCATTATCAATTTGAATAGTGCTAATGAGCAGAGCCTGCAATGCATATGCTTACAATACAATCCAAAAAGGCATTTTTACCAGAATCCAAACTGAAGGGCTGTCCAAATAGGGATATTATTAGAAGGATAAAAAAAAGGGTTGTTTTCCTTATTTTCCTATTGATTTGAATGTCTTATGTTGACTCTTCTTAATCACAGTGGTGGGACAAAGCCACGCCTCTGTGTTTCTCAGTGTGAGGGGACTTTTCAACACAGAGCCAATCATAGGTATGTGTGGTGTGTGGTGGTGTGAACCCTTCCATTAGTGTGCCTGTATGTTACATTAGGGAAAAAATGTGTTTGTGTGAAATGGGGTTTGTTTGTGTTTGCAGGTCTGTCTAATATATTGGAGTGCCGAAAAATCTCACAGCCAACTTTTTTCCTGTGTCTGAACTGTGCTGAGAATGTTAGCAGAGAGAACTTTTGTGACCATATGACCAGTGAACGGCACCAACACTTTTCCATTGTGAGTGCGGGAGTTTTTATGTTCACATTGTACTTTAATTAGAATATGCTCAAAACATTAAGTAAGTTTTTGAATATGCTACTTGACACGTCTTCTTTTAGAAAACTCAGCATTCTGAGATATTCCAGAAGTTGCAGTGGCAGACCATTAATAAGATGACCATCCGTGACTTGGCTGGGAAATTGGCATCGCTGGAAAAGGGGTTAGATGCTAAGGTAAGCTATCTAGGTTAATAGAATCTTGGTCTTAGTCTTGATCAAACAGTGTCTTTGATTTGAAGAAAAACAAAAGGATATTGTCTGTTTTCCCCTTAAGAAAATCACATAACTGCACTAGCAAACTTAATGGTTGAACAGGAGTATAGCACTAGTATTCAGACAACATAGGGGACCTTATGACAGCTGAAAAAATGACTATATTGAGGAATTGCCTATAGAAAATCCATGCATAATAAAGCTATTAATCTTTTAGAAGCATGAACCTCATTGGTAAAGTATAGATGAGTTTTTATTGACGCTTCATGCATACAGCCAAGATGTTGCCTCTTCATTTTGCACTACCTAAATAACCAAAACAAAACAGTCCCCCTTTGTCTGTATGTATAATCCCGTGCCTAGGTACCAAGGTCATATATTGTTTACGCTGACTCCCCTAGCAGATAAGGCCCATAGTAACACACAGCAACTGTATTCTTTTAACTTTCTCTGCACTTACTAGACCATAATATTCACTCTTACTGAAGCCCTGTTTTGAGGCACAGGATTAAGGCCTGAGTATCCAGGTATTCAAAAAAAAAAGGAATGAATAACCCAAATATTCTACACCTCCCTTGTTTATGTTGTACAGGTCATCAAGCTGAACCAAAAGCAGTATGAGTCTCTGCGTTCTGCAGACTTCCATGATGGTTAGTGTGCCTGTGTGTGTGTGTATATATATATATATATAGTATGCTTGTACAGAACATTTTGAAATAAGCAGAACAAAAGGTATCTGCTTGGCTCTTAAATGTTAGATGCATGGCAAATACTGCCACCCAGTGGTATCAGCTAATATCTTCTGCATTGTTTTTATATATATATTGGTATGTGGCATATTTTATAAAATGCATGGTTTACTTCAAAACATTTTGCACCTCACACTCAGGTTATGGCATCATTGGGGCCATATACACACTATTTCATTTGCAAAACAAAAAACAAAATAAATTGGCAGAAAATCGTTTGTATCAATGCTGCCACAGAAATACATGGGGGGTGGCTCTTCCAGGGCTACTGTGTTGTAACAAATAACAAACGTGTATTGTCCTGCCATATGTGCTTGTCAGCTGGTTCTGCGTTTGTGTGTTTACACATTTTAGCAATTGAAATACTACAGAGGATGTATGGACCAGAACAGGACGAGCGCGCCCTGCCATCACCCCTTGCAGGCCAGGATCAGAGAAACAAAGGTTAGCTGTACAACCACAATCATGCAACTCTCTACAATCCCTTACCTTTTAAAAAATGACACATTACTAGGATTACTGGTGTCTCAATCAGCAATCATGGTCACATTTCACATGTTCATGTCCCATTACTTGTGCTCCAGAAATCTCCACAATGATGTCATTATCAGACTCTGTGGAAACTGAAAAAGAAAGAGATGGACATCAGTCACAACAAAGCTGTGACCACACAACACATGAGGCACGTCACAGTAGCCAAGTACCACCCAGAGGTGAGGTCGTAAAAACTGAAACAAACTGCCTACTGGAATTTGGTTGGTGATTTATCTATATTTGAACTGATGCGTTCATGATGACCATTTTCCAGGGTTTGATAGTATGCAGGGCAACCTCTGCAAAAGCACTGTGATCTGCATCAACACCCGGGAACAGCTGCAGCAAAGGCAAAGCTCTCCAAAGGCCTTGCCAGCTAATGAAGTTCAAACACCACAGCCCCAGCATCAGTCTACATCACTAACAGGTCTGACAGCAGAGTCAGACAGAAGAAAATCTGGGCTCCAAGCTCCTAAGCCATTCACTAAAAGAACACAGGAAAACCCTGGTGTAGGTGAGCAGTCCAGTATAGCTTTCCCTAAAACCATCCATCACATACAAGAAGAGGTCATATGCAAGTATTTCAAAATAAGTGTCTTTTGTTTTGTCACTTTAATGAAGGTTTCTATCCTTGTTACTGTTGACTTTACAAAATTGTTCGCATTCAAAACTCTGCAAATAAGTACAGATAACCTATCCTGCTTGATCACAATTAAAGAGAGCTAAATCACATTTAAATTGAGTTCTTTGATACTGTATCAGAGCTTGTATCATTTTTATATTTCAGGTTTTCCAAATACAACTGCATTACAAACTTTAGAGTCAACTGCTGCAGGTTTACAAGAAAGAACACCGGCTCAGTACTTTCCTTGTACATCCACAATTAAACAGGAGAAACCTGATGATAATGAAGGTAACTTAACTAATTTGCAGATTTTTGTGTTGGCAGGTGGCACTTTTATTTATTTATTTATTTTTATATTTATTATTATTATTATTATTATTTTATTTTTTAGAAGAGTTGTTTTTTTCCACCCAGCATTTTCAACCTAATCTCTATCTAACACATTTGTAGCGTATGTATGATTACCATGGACAAAACAATTTATGCGTTTCCCTGTACTGAGAAAATAACAGAAAATCTGTTTACTCGATATTCACTTATAATGGAGGATGAGCCTGGTCAGCTACAGGTAAATAACATAAAGGGCAGTTGTTGGGGCAGTCAATAAACGTTTATGCGAAACATATTTTTCTAGAACGCTTTCATGAATTCTTCAGTCAAAGGTATTTGTAAATTAAGCTCTAAATCTGTATAATTTATCCTTTCAGAGATGGGACAATTTTTTTTAAGAAAGAGGAATTTGTGGTTATGCGTTACCAACATAGTCAACATAGCTCAAGTAAAGTAAAGAAAACTTTCGGGAAAGCTTAAGTAACCGCATTTGTTTCACTGTATTGCTTCAGTGTTGGCAAGTTGGATAAAACTCCATAAGAACAGCTTTGGTAAGACATTCTCTCATTTCTGTCTCTTCCCAAGACGTTTACTGTTAGAGTGTAATGGTTGTAGTTTTGAATTTGCATTATTTTGTCACATATTTGAAATGTTTATAAACAGAATTCAGCAACTCCCTTTAGACTTCCATTATAGGTGAATTTCGAGTCAACGGGTTTGTTGTTCTCAGTACAGGAAAACGTGTCAATTATTGTCTGTGTTAATCGCCCATACACCACAGATGCGGTGGATCGAGATTAGGTTAAAAAAAAAAAAACGCTGGAATGTTTCTTTAAAGTAATTTCTGCTTTATTTTCTTAGTTTATCGCGGGACATGCCGTTTTGGGGTAGACATCGCTCCCACTTTGAAAGCACCAAGTTCTAAAGTAGCTACAGGTGAGTGAGTGCAGAGCAAAGTTAATACTCCTTCAAATCTATTCAGGTTTACAAATTTGATTATCTTAAATGTTGTAGGTCTTTGCTTGTCTACCTGAAATTATTCATTTTATTCATATACTAGCGTAAGGCTGGTTTTAGTACATAAAATAAATATTTGGTGACTTTATTGCTTACACAGGGAATTCCCTCAAGCACACTGACCTGAAGGAGTATATAAATAGCAAAAAAAGAGCAGTGCCAGACGCTGTGGTTGGTAGGTATCTGGTTTTACACTATTTGCACATAAATCTGTACCTTTCCTCTTCATGTTTCTCTAATGTGCGTTTTTGCATTTACCACAGGTCTGAGCTCTGTGATCGAGTGCAGAAGTGAGGGTCAGGCCCCATTGTACTTATGTGTGTCCTGCTCCAGCAAACTCAACCATGACCTCATCATCAACCATCTGCTAAAGTGTGGCCACCGATATAGTTACCTGGTGGGTCCCCTTGGGTTTGAGACGATGAGTTTGTGCTTATTATTCAGCTAATTAAGGCACACAATGATCAAAACCCCTGGATGAAGCAAGAGTCTGAGTACTCAGAGGAGCCTGTTACTGTTTCATATTCCTCCACTCATGCCCACTCTCACTTCCTGGTTTACTCGCACCTGCTGGAGCAATTTGCAGCTTCATGCCCTTGACTTTGAACCTAAACTGATATCACTGAGACGACAGAGCATTCTTCAGATAAGAGGAACATTCATACAGTTGAAACAGTGAGAGCTTAACAGAGCTCGGTTTTACAACATTGTAAATCCACAACGTTAGGTTAGAGAGGGAGTGTTTAAAGTCATACCTGCTTCACCAGTTTTTGATGATGTTTGTACTTTTGGGAAGCAAACTCCAGAATATCCCAATGGTTAAATCCGGATATAATCAGTCCACTCCTTTTATCATGAGGATTCTATTTCACTTTCAAATCTGATATCAGTGAACCGTAGTATTTGGATGTGCTGTGGTAGTGGTGCTTTGCCTTAAAGGGTTTTATTTATTTATTTTTTATGCTTGACATTGGAGCATATATTTTTGTGATTTTCCGTATTCATCAGCTAATTATCAAGCACTTCTTGAGCTGGAACAAGTGTGTTTGAACAGGGGGAAAAAAGGAAAATGTAATTCATGACAAGTGTATGACTTGATCCAATGGTTTATTTGTTTTAATGTGTGTTGTGTTTGTATTACCTCAGAGAGTTCGGTACCCCTCTTTGTTTGAGGGTTGGTCTGATTCTGATAGTAGACCTCAGAGGTCCATGAAGCTCATGTGGCTTTCTCACAAAGTGGAGCTGACCAATGGAGATGAGCCTGGTCAGCTACAGGTAAATAACACATTAAATTGCAGCAGTGGACCACTTACTCTTCACTAGACTTCAGAGGTGGACCACATACTCCTGATATAAGAACTTGGATGTTAGTGGTAACCTCCAAGTGAGAATCTTGTGTTTTATCTTGCCTGTTGTAGGAGATGAAACTGAAGTGTGATGACTTGAAGGAAATAAAAGGCATGTCGTATGATAAAGGTAATTGAATTGATACTCGGTTGTATAGATTGTTTTATGCAGGTGATGCTCCTTTTCAGGCGCACCATTCCTAACCACATTTACTTCCATTTTCTCTCTCTTCTTTTTCTCTTAGCCATCTTGCACTTACAGAAAATCAGGAAAATGCAGAACCTTTGTGCTCTCAAAACGTGCATTTCACCCAAGATCACAACAGGTGAGCATTCTTTAATCCGTGAATAAGCACCAAAGTAATGGAACACTGGAGGAGGGCATTAAAGGCCTAATCTGATTGCGAAGAAACATCTGCCTTCTCTCTGTCACTTTATAGTGTCATGTAGACAGAGTCAGTTTGCTTTCTTCCCTCTGCATGCTCAGTTGTGTGATGGTATATCATGGCCAGAGGTTTGAAAATATATTGTAGGCTTCATGTGTTTTAGGAGAAAGCCATACTAGTAATACTGTCATGCAATTAGGGAGTAGAATTTTGGAGGGATTTTTTTGAAAGCGCCAAAAATCTTATTTAGATTATGACTTGCATTAATCTTTTACTAGATTTGATAAAACAGGAGAGTATGGAAACGGAAGTGACGACCCAATATTTACTGAAACCAGTTGGTTTACCTGGGACAAGTAAGTTATGAGAAAACTTTAAAATTTAACCCATTAGTCTTTTAAGCATGTAGTTAGAAACTGTTTCTGTGGTTCTCTTCTTTTCTAGTTTCCCAGGAGAGCACAAGGAGAGCTTCTAAGCGCAAGGCTGTTGAACAAGATTCATCTCATCGGTTCTTTTCCAGGAAAAAACAATCCTCTGATGTCCCATCTAGTCATCTGAAACAGTCCTCCTCCATAGGGAATTATCCCGAACCTTCTAAATCCCCAATAAAGCGAAGCAAGACCTCAGACAATGTTACTCAGCTACAGAAGGAGTTTTCTATTTTGACCACAACCAATCCAAATAGATCACTGGCTTCCTACTGTATACCAGCCACAGCTCCTGAGACTTCTACAAGTTCTATAGGAAGTTTAGACCCCAGTTCTCAGACTTGTAAGAGAACCACTTCCATAGACGAAACTGTGTTTAAAAACAGTGAGGAGCAAGCATTGTCAGCTCAGCTAAAGGACTTCTGTCCCAACACTAGTACCATTGGCGCTTCCATGAAGGGGCAAGAAATTGCTCGACTGTCTGAGAAAAGACCCTTGGTGAACAAGAGGTCAAGTGAGAATGCCTGGAATTATGAAAACCGACAGTTTAGCCCTGAAACACCTAATGCAACTGATACAAACCCAGTAGCTGACCCCTCTAGTGAGACTGTGGCTATGAAGGGGCAAAGTGTCTCGTATTCAATGCATAGCTACAAAGAGCTCAATCCACACTATGACTGGAAAATTCCTGCTAATGATTTGGACACTTCAGCCTATGCTTGCGCAGACAATGACTTTGGCTCATCTATGCCTGCCAAGGATAAAACCACTAACATTACATACCCCAATCTGCCACATGATGCTAATTTGTATTTTTCTATGGTCTCCAGATATGATACAGTAATGCCTCATCATTATCCTATGTTTAAGCAACCTGATTACCCCCAAGCCATTGCTGTATCTAGTACTGTGGCACCTAATTATGTAGTGGCAGTAGATGGAAGGGCCATGAATTATGAAGGAGCTGCCCCAGGTATTTCCACAAATGGTAGATACCGCACAAATACTAACTCAGCTTACACATCCCAAGCAGTATCTCAGTCCCAACAGTTTCACCAGCCAATTCAATCATTCCAGGACCCAGAAGCACATCACACCTACTATGCTTGCTATGCTTACAATCAGGCACTTCACGCTAACCAAACAGCCACAGACAATGGAAATGTCATTTCCACAGCTCCTGCACTCGGACATGAAGGTGCTGTTTATGCACTGGATAGCTGGCCACAAGTAAGTTCCAGATCGACATCTCAAAAGATTGATTACATATATTGGAAACTGCTTAATAAATAATTAACCAAATATCTACTACATGCTGCCCTGAGCTATAGTACATTTTCCCAAACACCACCTTGACTTTAGTCCATGAATGTACGAACAACACTTACGCCAGAACAATACAATAGTAATGACTGAGCTATTTTTAGACAACAGATGTGTAATGGTTTAGTATCTTGGACCAGTTTACTTTTCCTGTAATAAATGAATGCTAATATATAATATATAAAATAAAGAAGGCACAACCCAGTGATGAGCTTTTAAGTTTGTTTTCTTATGTGTTATCAAATATGTGTTATTTTGAAAAATATGAGTAAGCCTTGATGTTATCTGCTGAAGTATAATGGAATAGTGTGGTTGAGGTAGCTTATTGGTTACAATATGTCTATAATTAAACTATCGATATGTCCGTATCACTGTAATGCTTAAGTTTTGTTTTTGTTGGAGAGCTCATGAGAGATTAATAGAAATGTGGAATTCAGTGACAGCTAAAGTGGTGGCATCAATTTCTAGATGACTGTTTTTTTCCTGAATTATTGAGACCTATACATGTGATTATTTGTTAGTGGTTACTTATTATTCTCTGTCCTCCTTTTACAGAAGAACTGAAGAAGAAAATGACAAAGGAACTCTCGGATGCTGTTCCTTCAAACCAAATCGACAAAAGTTGACAGCCAAGACATTCAGTTCATTTATTCAAAATGACCTAATTGTGTTCAGTATCAAGTCATGTACAAGGGGCCTTATCTTTCCTTTCTGACTGTTCAAAACATTAGCTTGGATAACTGTTTCATTGCCTGTTGTTACAATTTAATGAATGTTAATGAAACATCCACAATGTTTTGTAAAAACTTTTATTGGCCAAACACATGTGCCTTCACCTTGTTTTATTAAAAATAACACAAGCAGCCTAAATTTTGTTAGGTGTTTGTTTTTTGTTTGTTTTTGTTTTATAAACTAGTTCTACAATGAGTGTTATTGATGTATATTATTTTGGAAGGGAATATTGGTGACTTTTGTGAAACATGACATTTATTTTTTCAGATATATTTTGAAATAAAATCCCAGAAAGGTTTATCTGTATTCTGTATGTAGTCTCATTTTAATTGTGCATGTGCTAAAGTATGTAAAAAATTGCAACTTAAATATTGATAACTATATGGAACATGTAACTTTCTCATTTCAGGTTGTGCGCCAGAAACATGGTTGTGTTTTGCAATGTGTTTTATTAGCTACGAGTTTAAGAGGATGCCAAGCCTACAAAAATGTTTAAACTACATTCTGCATTTACAACCACAGCATTGTTTTACAAATTTACAAACTGGGTGAGGATTTATATGTGTAAGTCGTAATCTAAATTCTAGGTTGTGTATGCATAATTAAATACTCGTTTACAGTTGCTCTTTCACATCTGTTGGAGAAAAATCATCTTCGGAGGCTTCAGTTCAGTGGAGGAGAGCGCTGCCAAGGCACTACCACAGGTGGTGCTTGCCTTTTTGACACACATAATACTTGTTTACACCAGATATGGAATGGGAAATTACAGCAAGCTGCTTAACCTTGCAGAAGTGCATAGTTTCCCAGAACATCGAGTACAGACGAGGTCATATAAGAAATCCTTTTCCATCAACATTTGTAAATTGTGGTGCAGATTCTTGCAAAATGTGATACAATATATTTATTATATTTGCTAATGGTAACATATTTCACACTTGCATATGATAACTCAGACTTGCAAAATGTAGTTTGCATATTTGTGTAACTTGGCATGTTTTGAAACCTTATGCCTTTCTTGCTGCATGGCATAATTGCACTTAAAGTTTAAACTCGCTGACTCAAAGCGTCCCCATACTGGCGCCAATCTGTAACTTATCTTGGGGGCTAATGCTGACTTTAATACATGCTACTGGTTCATGGCACCTGAAAATAGGCAACTCTAAAATGGTCTATTCTGGCAAACTAACACAGTATCTTGCATCACAATGGCGTGTATTAATAGATACCCATGGACAGAGGCTTACACTGCAAAATGACATAACATATGGGAAAAGAAAGAGAAAATGGCAACCTAGTCCATATGTAAGTGATTACAGACATACAAAAATACAGGAGCTTGTTCAGTATTCATACACATATTATAGGGATCATGAAGAGTGCATAGCTCACTCGGATATCTCTGAGAATATTGGACACTTTTGGCTAGTTTAGTCACTCTTAAATGTTGGAATAAGCTGCATGTTTCAACTGTTGTTTTGGGGGGGTTTGTAGAGTAAGAAAAATGCTAGCACGGGGGGTTCTCATTTTTGTTGTTATCCTGGGGGCATAAACTGTCTATTATCCAGTCTTAATTAGCCATAATTTGTAATATGACATAACCAAACTGACACTTACAGGCTATGGACACTTGTGGCCTGAGAGGTAGGCAGTTCTAATGAGATGTTCCTGGAATTCCTTACATGTTATACCAAAATCGTTTTGCACTTCATGCACTTTCCCTAAAAGCTGTTTTTGATAACCTGTGTTTCTAACAGAAAACCTTTATTTGAAAGCATCTTTGAAAGTTTTATTTATATTTGGAATTGGATTGGATTGAATTACATTAAGTAACTGAAGTGATGTAGTACTTGAGTCCTGGACTAAAACTTAAGTTTGACTTAAGTCTCGATTTTCACAACTTGTAACTTGACATGGACTTGCTTATCTTTGACTTGAGACGCAACTTGAATCAGAGCTTATGAGACTCTGACTTGGACTCTTTTTTTTTTTTTTTTTTTTTTTTGCTGAATTGTCTCATATGGGTAAATAAGCTATGTAAATATTTTTTTTCAACATTAAATACTGTCAGAAAAATGTACTGTACAGGTACATTTTTGTTTTCCATGGTACAATAGTGGTCTTTAAGGCCTAATTATGTACCTTAATTATGTTTCTCTAAATAAGAGTACCAAGTGTTTCTACCTTAAAACCTTGGCTTAATGCATTTTTTTCTTTTTCCTATTGCTAGTCAGTAGGTTACCCAGAGTCCTCCTCCCTTCCCCTAGTATCCCATTTAAGACTTGGGCTCAACTTGAGTGGCAATTTAGGGGACTTTGGACTTGACTTGGAGGTGAGGGTAAGATGATGTGCACTCAACTTTGACTTTAGACCTGCTGACTTGAGGCTCAACTTGGACTTGAGGGTAAGAGATTTGACTACAACACTGGCTAATTGAAATCTGGTGAAAGGAAGATTTTGAAGAAACACCCCTGAAAATAGCAAGATGTTTTCGGAAAGGAATTTAAGAGAGAAATGTTTGCTGAGTATTTAAGTTATTCTTTTAATGAAAATCTGGTGATACAAAATCAGAAATTCTGTAAAGTAATTATGGAATACAAGAGATTTTTTTACCTGACATTATGTAATAATTGGCAAATTTCAGACAGACATTGGAGTATATGGTCAGATTCAGGGGTTAAATTGGGGGGAGCCTTTGGTTTATGTGAATGGCAAGCTGAACTCTGTTACTGTAATTTGATAATTTCAGTTTATGGCATAATGATATTAATGATGATGTAATACAGTTTCACACAGCTTTATAAAGGAATGCTTTCATTTCAAAACTGTAAAATGGTTTCCTTCAGTCAAGGCAATTGTGAACTGCAGTGTATGTACATTTGTTCATAAAAACAAAATGTGTCAATTTAGTTAGTTTCAAGGTTTTACTGTATCATTTATTTTTGCCAGAAAAGAATCAGAAGATATTGCAATATCACATTGATGCTAAAACTGACAAACAAGGAACAGTAAAAACTTAATGTCTTAATTAAGCCCTTGACTATAAACAGATGTATTGAAAACTGCTTTAGCACATGTTAAGAACTCCATATTAATAACACATAAATTGAATGGTACTTTTCCAACATTGTTGCCACACAAGAAAGAAGTCAGACTTTTCGACCTCCTAAATCCCTGGACAGATCGGAACATGAGACTGTCTTAACCAACATCTCTGGCTCCTATCTGACCTCACCGCCTGAATGTCTGGCATATTTTTGGAACAGAACAGAGACATATCCTGCTGAACGAAGCACATTTCCCATAGCAACGAAAATTTTGCAGTAGTGAAAGGGCATGAAAATAAAATTCAAAGCTTATCAGATTCCCCAAAAAGCTATTGCTCTTCCCCCATAAACTTATAAAAACAGTGTCAATCATACTGCTGATATGTTCCAGTTTTTTTCTT
>JAOUQW010000027.1:9280299-9293847 GCA_028565825.1 Olivaichthys viedmensis
AGCATTGTTACCAAGTCTGTTTCCTGTAGTTTCCGAGTCTAGTTCCTGTGTTTCAGTTTTGTGTTCCAGCGTCTGTTTGAGAGTTTTGTGTCTTTTTCACATCAGTGGCACTTTTTTGAGTTTTTCGTGGACTGTTTGCCCCTGCCGCCATGTTTTGTTATCCAAGGTTATTCCCCATCTGTTGAAAGATAGAAGGACAGACATGAGTGGAACAAGATCTTACTTATCTCTCCTCAACCTACAGAACAGTTCCACAAGTGAGCTTATTTATTTTGGTATCAAAGTTAAATTAAAGGCTTAGCATGGATAAAATGGTAAAGCTATTTGGTCATATGTAATAACTGATTGTTGACAGTTAACTTGCAATAAAATGTGTATTTTGGTAAATACATAAACAAAGAAAAAAACTATATTGATGAATCAAACTATTTTACACAAATGCTACATTCTACACAATTACAATCACAAAGTGAACTACAGAATTATGAATCTTATTTCCTTGTTCTATAATAGCTGTGCCTTTGCGTTGCTTTCCCTACACTTTCCAGCATTACTATTCTTGACTATGTTAGAGTACCTCAAAGCGACTGTAGACCTTCTTCTCTTTGCGCATACTCTCTATTCTCTTCAGCAGGCTATCACGCTCCTGAGGGTTGACTTGAGCTCGGTGGAAGCGGTTTTGGCTCTGGTATCGCTGGAATGGCTCAAGTTGGAGGTTTGAAACGTGACCTCCTTTTTCTCCCTCTGCACTTCCAGTCTCATCAGCCTGCTTGGCCAGCTCCTGTCGGTTCTTTTGGCTATTTGCAGAGATCTGCTCAAGGATTACCTTGGTATCATCCCTGAGGTTGCTGCTAAATAGCACAGTAGAGGTAGAGGACTGGTAGCGAGATGGACTAGTCTTATTCATGGATTTGGAATTCTCAGTTGTTGATGTTGATATTGATTCAGAGTGTGTTTCTTTCCGATTAGGGGAAGGTTCCTCTGTTACCTCTGGGACCGTTTTCATTTGCTTGTCCTCTGCGGTGCTTGACACTCCTGCATTTTTTTTCTCTCCTTTGGGCCCAAGCAAACCCTTTAGTCTCTGTGTTTGCTTTTTCAGAAAGTCAAGAGCCTTTGTGTCTTTGCCTTCTGAGCCTGTAACATTGAGGGACATGTTGGAGCCCTGTCGACTTAAGCTAAGACTTTCCTTGGACTCTGTGCGTGACGTGCTTGATATGCTGAGGCTTCGAGACTTCTTGAATTCACTCTTTTCAGCATCTGTTGCATCTGTGAGAAAATCGTCACCACAAGAGATGCGACGTGTATGGGAACTTTTGAAAGGTTTCAGTGCATCTTTCTTGAAAAACTTAGGTGAAGGAAAGGGCTTTTGTGACTTTGATTCCTTAGCTGTCTCTTTCTTTGCTGCATCTGTGGACTCCTCCATCAGCCCAGAACTATCCATGTGTATTTTGCCTTCACTAAGCCCAGATACTTTAGACTTTGTTGTTACCACTGAAGGCTTTGCATCAGAATCTGTTTGCACCGGTGTTGTTGTTGAGGTGGGATCTGTAAGGGTAATCGAAACAGGTGAAACTGCACTTGATTGAATATCAGATTGATATAGCTTTACTGACTGTGGCTCTTGACTTTTAATAAAAGATTCTTCTCCTGTTTTTGAGTTCTTTCTCTTTGTAGACAGTTCTTTAAAGTACTGCAGACGGCTTGCTGGATCATTCATGTTCAGGGAGGAGATTGTTAGTTTTGGCATTGAAGGCTCTGTTTGCTTCATAATGTCTTGTTTCTCAAGCACAGGATTCTTAGGTTCCTCTTTAATTTCTTTTGTGTCCCTAGCAGGGTTCTCCTCTGGTTTAGAAGTCACCTCTTCTTTTACAAAGCCCTTACTGTCTTTTTCGTCTGTCATTTTATGCTTACTCCAATCAAAAGGCTCCCTAGAGAATGACCTCCTATTTTCTAAAATCTCTGCTATAATGGAAGAGGTTCTAATTGAGTTGTTCTCTTCATCCTCTTGTAGCTTCCCTCCAACTAACGCAGAGTTGTGTAGCTCTAACTTAGAGGAGCTAAATATGAGGGAGGAGCGTAACCGCGAGCTCCTCTGCAGCACTGGGTTGATGCGGCTCCGGAATGATTCATGCTTGGTGATGCTGATCTCCTTTGAATCTATCTCCTTTTCACACTCTGTTTCTGCTGATATGAGTGGTGTAGATGTAAAAGCTGATTTCTTTTGAGAATCTGTTCTTGCAGAAGCCTGATCAGTGCTAGCGTCTTTTTCTTGTTTCCTCTCTGGTAAAATGGGCTTACCAAAGCGAGGTCGTATATCGAGTTTAGGTTTACTTTGCATATTAGTTGGTTCTTGTGTGTTAAAGCGAAACCCAGGTGCCTCTGGGTACTGTCTGCTTTCAGGTTGTTGTTGCGGCTCCTCAAAGGCATCTGGGCCCAAAGGTTGTTGCAAGCCCTCTTCTCCAGAATTTTCATAAGTGCTAAGGTAGGAATTGATTCTCCAGCTCCGTAATCCCTGCTTTACACTTGGGTCTTGGGATTGTTTTTCCTGCTCTCCACTGGGGAACATTTGTTTATGGTCTGGAGGATGAAGCTGAGTGGGCGAGCTTTGACAGGCATATGATTGACCCGCAGTTGGTCTTTTCTGACTTGGTTGACCATAATGAGCCCCACCTTGGTGAAACTTGTTTTCTGAATCATGGCTAAGATCTTCAGATGATAAGACATTGTGACTTTCTGGTGCTTCAAGTTCAGGTGGATACATAGGGTCAGGGTAGTGATCTAGCGGGTAATGACCGGAGCTCCGAAGGGAATCAAAGCGCCCATGCCCGGTTTCCAGTCCTGTACCCTCGCCTTGATAGAATTGTTGGTCTCTCTGATAGTGTGCTTCCATCTCCTCCAAGTCATTCATTACACGATGCTTCATGTACTGTCGAGAAGAGGAGTAGCTCTCGCGGGTGCCCTCAGCATAGCTGTGCCTTTTATAGGTGTTCATTTCTAGCTGGCGTGAAGCCATCAGTGGCCGGCCCTGCTCCAAGAAAGACTGTTGCATTCTCGTCTGATGTGAAGTGAATTTGCTGACCTGCAACGCAACACCTCCTGGTTCAATGGTATGGCGGAATGAATCATCTCTTCTAAAGGGCAGAGCGGTGTCAAGGCGTTCTCCAAATGGGTATCCCAAATGCTCAGAGTGGCGAAGAAATCCTAGAGGATTCCTCAGCGATTGCGACCTATTCAACCCAAACTGATTGCTTAGGAAACTACTACTGCTGTCAGGTGGCAGAGGTACCAGGGCCTTTTCAACAACAAGGGGCTTGGATTGAGCAAAGAGAATACGAAATTCCTCATCAAAAGTGGCCACAAGTTCTCCCAGAAACAGATGAGCTATGCAGCGGTGTATCTTCTCAAAAGACCACATAAAACTGAAAGAAGAAGAACATTTTCAGAAATTAGAAGAGTGCCAATTATTATATGAGTTTTTACAGTACCCTAATGTTGATTTGGTCTAATTCTATTTGACTACTTGAGTCACACAACAAAAATATTTAGATGAAAAGGCCTGACCTCACCTATAATTCCCACTAAGCACTGCTCTGCAGTCAGCTAAAAGAAAGCGGTCCATCACCTGTCCTTTAAATGACTTCCCTGTGCGACAGAAATATGTAATGCCAGCTACAGTCCTCACCCGCATCTTCTGTAACATATTTAACAGGAAGACACTGCATTATATGTCCATTTAAGAATTTATGTACATGATTAAAGTCACAAATGATAATCTACAAAGTATTGCAAGGTTTCATAGAAGTTAAATCTTATTAGATAAAGGCAAACAAGTCTTACATGGACCATATCCAGGTTAACTTTGCAGCTGGCCACCATGGCAACAAAGTGATGGGCATTTTGTTCATCCAGAAGAATATAAACAGGCACATGGCGTTGAGCAGCATCAAGCAGATCAGAAAAAATATCAACGTCTGTAAACATATCCATTACCAGTGCAATGACCTATTGGGCAGAGGGAATTATAACTTGGTTAGGTATCAGTTCAGTCCCAAATCCTTATTTGCTAGTTGCTTGGGGTGCCAGTCAGTTCAAATTGGTTTAGTTGTAATAACATCATTTTACATTTTTAGCACATGAAAAGGTCCAGCCCACACCCACATGCTGGATACTATATATTATATCCTTTTCTCTTGATCATTAAACTCTATTTTAAATGAATTCAGTTACCGTACTCAAAGGCACTGACCTGCTGTGCATTTTTGATAAGCATTCGGGCCTGCTCCTTGATGCTGGGCATTTCAGGGTCTGAGGGGTTTACTAATGTGGTAACTTCAGTGGGCCCTACAAAGTTGTGTTGTTGAATTGGCCAACCAAGATCCAAATCTGGTGCATCCAAGTCAGAATGCAGTGGCCAGTATGTGTCTGATGAGGCCTCATCATCCACTTCGTGGTAAGGCAGCTCTGGTACAGATGTAACACTTTGTGGCAACTGCACAGTATTTTTAATGTGCTCAATCTCTGGCCTTGACAGGAATTCAACAACATTAGAACTTTGCAGAAAGTTATAGTATCCCTCATGGTCATTTTCCACCAGAGCATCTATTGCCAGTCTGTACTCTTCCCGATAATGTGGTGGCAGATAGTTAGGATCCAGAGGGTTGTCTCGCTCTGAAGAACACTGGGAGCGATGGGCAATGATGGAGCAGGGGGCACAATCTGAGGAAAAATATGACACAATTCATACGTAATTCATAAATTTACACTTGACTTAAATGTTTTCATTCACTGTCTCTAGCTTCATATTTATAATCCTTGACTAAATATAAACCAAAAATCCAAAACTACCTTAGCTACAGCTATTGTAGACATGTAGATTTTTAATACATTCAAAAGGAAAGGTCTGGTTCTGAACATGAATTCCAGTTGGTTGTGTGATTTGCCAATTATAGCTCCAATATGTTATTTGTAGCTTGCCTGCGAGTGTTTGCATTTATTTGTACTGTGGATGTCACCATGGAAACATAGACCAGTGTTCTGAGTGACTCATTGTGGGTAAAGGAAGGAGGGTGGCAAACAGGGAAAGGTTTTTAACACAAAAGCAGTTTGTTTTGAATTCTTTGTAGCAATGCTGTTATTCAAAACAGTATATGTGTGCATACGTTAGTATAAAGTTTAACAGATTCAGTGTTAATAGATTTTCAAATATCATTAAACAGTAATGTCTCAACTCTCCTCCCGCTGAACTGTGTCATATTCTACCCTCAGTTACATGGATAACAAAACTTAAATACCCTGCCTTTTTTAAAGTAAATGGCCATGTACTTTAAAGATGTTTAAACCTAGTGATAGCCTTGATACCGCCTCTAGAATATAATATCCATGAAATTTGCCAGCAAGCAGCATGCACAAGCCTGGGCATGAAGCACTGACATTTCCTAATGTTTCAGCAATGAACTTTAGTTTAGGTATGCTACAGTGTTCACAAATGGTGAAAACAAAGAAGCATTGTAACTGGTTGGAACTGGCTTTTTTATGTTAAATGACTGAAGTACTTGAATTAATCCTTATACTGATTATGACCAATGCTAATGAGCCCGACACAACTAGCTCTGTTTGGTTACTTTCTTTACTGTCCTGGTAATTTTATTAAGGCAGTTTACAAAGACACAACTAGAAGTATAACACAAAGGTTACATATTAAAAACAATGCGCGCAAGTCTCAAGGTAAAGCAATGCAATGGCTCCTGAAACCTGGCTGCTTGGTTTTCTAATAGTTTTGTTAAAAGCGCTCCACAAATAAACCAGAATTTAATTTAATTAAATATACAACCATAAGCTACAAACTATCGTCCTCCTCTTTTGATATAACTACTTTAATAATACTTAAAAGGATACAAGTAACAGTGCAAATGTTTAATTCCACTTTGCACAAAAGTTCATATATAATATAACAAACATTCTACCCTGGTAGTGGTTCTTTCAAAGATGTTACTCCTGAGTACAAGCATTTGCTCCACACCTCGTGTTTAGTGTAGTTCTCGCTGCTCTACCTACAGCTATCTTGCACTTGTTTCTGGTCAACTGGTGGAAACTGCTTTTGCTCCACTTGTGTCACTGTTGAGTCTTTTTAAAATCTTGATGCTTGGATTGTATTTTTGCCTCACTTATATGTCACTTTGGATAAAAGTAAATAAAATCATGTCTACGTAAATATTAAAAAAGGTGCAACTATGTGAAAGTAGCTTGAAAGAGAAGCTTCAAGAGTGGTTTGAAGTGCTGACCTGCAGACAGCAGTCTCTTAACTATGTATCCTAGATTAAAAGGTTGAATGTTTTTTGGGTTTTTTTACAGTTTTCTTGGATAAATACTAATACCCACAAGTGCCACTTTAATGGTGAGCCAAGTTATTAAATGAAAAATTATTTTTACGATTTCTTTTTGCATTCCTGTTATTTTCATGACCTGACCCGCTACATTGCGCAGTGCAGGCTATTGGGGAATACTGAGTAAAAGGTTATTGCTTATGTCCTGAGGGTTTGTCTAATCTACTACCCAAGACTCTCATGATATGAGTCATAATATCACTTCATCCATACAATCATCACAAAATAACGGTCACCTCAAGCTATAAATTTAAATGTCCATTAAAGAGATGTTGGAATACCTTGTGCCATTATAATAGCATCAGTCTTCAAATGCATTTATAGTAGGAAACTTGCAAAGTTATTATGAACTTTGTTTTATTTTTTTATAATGAATATATAAATATATCTGTGAACAGGTGTGCCGAATACTAGAAACTGGTATTGTTACTGGGCTGATACAGCACTAAAATACTCGAGCTTGGCATTCGAGTTCTGTCTGTATTTGTGAAAGTAAGAAATGCATTTTAAGGGGAAGTATACCTCTGAAAAGAGGTACTTCATATCTGTATTCACTATAATGTGGATGCTGTGACTATATTATATTAATATATATGAAACTAAAAGTAAACACGTTAGGTGCAGAGTTTCTGAATAAATCTTTATCCAAATTTTTGCTTCCGCAGCGTGTGATGTTCTCTCAGTGACACCGTTTTCCTTTTTTTGTGTCATTCTTTAATGTGACCCTATTATTCATAACCCTAAAGCTCTGTTGTAAAACTCAGTACTACTGTCTACTGGCATGCTCGTTCTCTCCTCGATATTGCTTCGACATGTGCCGATATAAAATTGACGTATCATAACATGCTTACCTAACCTTTCATCAAAGTTTACATTATTATTATGATCTTGTATTAAAGAAAATACATTTTAAAGGTAAGCAGACTTTAATGTTCTGAATAGTTTAAATTTTGCTTGTTATTTACACAATAGTACTACATTGGGCCGTATAAAATCAAGTAAAAGTTATAAAGCCAGTACATTCGAAAAAGAACTTTAAATAAATGAAAAAAGTCAAATACAATATCTAAAAAGTCGAAAGACAATTGTGTCTTCCATGACACTCTCTAAATAAGGGACTAAAATGCTGGTCCAGGTTCTAATTACAGGTGCCCCACCAGTGTATCACAAATACAGGAAGGATATCCACTATACAAAATCACATCGCTTATACCAACAATATTTTCAAGAGTCCGCAATTATAATGTTATGAATAACACAATATATTATATAACTAATTATCTGCTCACACCTACTACTACTAGCTGTCTACTTAATGTTTTCTGTGTTTTATTTGCCTATATATGTTTTGATCCATATTTAGTTAGAGTACAGCTGTTGAGCAGACGCCACTGTTTTCTAAATTATTCCAGTCTACCATGACATTTTGGAGACTCCCTTGTGTAAAGTCAGGCCTAGGCCTGTTATTTTTCTAAATACCTTCTCTGCTTTCCTTAACTTTCCTTCCCTGAAATGATATTTGTCAACCATCGAGTTCAAGAGCCATCTTAAGTACAGATCTGTATCATAATTTTGTGAGAATAAATTTATGACCGCACTCTCAGCAACAGGCTTAATACTACGAGAGCTCCACTAACATAAAAAAAAAAACAATATTCAGCACACAATATGGTACTACACTTATGCCAGAACTCTGACAGTAGGCATATTTTTCAATTAATCTAGTGGTACATTCTTGTGGCAGTTGTGCAATGCATTAGGATTGCATGAACAAAACTATAAGGACTAAACATCAGCCAAAGTCCTAGCAGATAAGACCAGACTCGTCATGAAATCCTGTTCTTAGATAAGCGTGACACTATTGAGGCTTGCAATTCTTCTGAATTCTTTTACACACCAACTGTTCTGCAGATACAGGATAGTATAATGAACTTGTCTGATTCAGGCTACCTCCCATTACAACTGATCGGCCTTGGTCAGAGGAATCACGCGCCCCTACCTTAATCAGGAAAACGTGGTGAAAAACGTTATGGGTGATCGGATCGGTATCTTAGCCGCCAACATGGTTTCAACAAATAAAATGCATGAAACCCCTCAGCCCACGGCACATCATGTCTTCTGGCCAGCGTGAAGCGATGGCCTAAATCGTGTACAGATTCCTGTCCGCCGAGTCTCTGCCATGCCAAGCCTCGAGATGATCGAGCGGTGGAGATACTTTTGTTTCTTACCTTTGCGTTTTTTAAAGGTTGTAACTTTTTATCTTCACCTCGTAAAGACTCGGTTTCTCCTCTCCTCCTCCTCCTCCTCCTCCTCCTCTCTCCCACCCACCCCACCTCACCCCCCCAGTCCACCGGGCGCCGCGTCACATTCCTGGTCTCCACCCTGCCCTGTTCGGATTTAAGGCCAAAACCAGTCCCGGCAAAACCTGTTCGTGTTGGGCTCGATCCTGCTCGCCCGTTTACGCCGCGTGCACACAACGGAGCTCGCTGCGAAGAGGAACTGCTCTGCATGCCTTCCAGCTTTTCATGTCTTTTAACTCCTCCCAACGTTTCCCAGAGCGTCAACGTTCAAACCGGCGCTCAACAGAAAGAAAGAAGAAGAAAAACCCACATAACTGAATCCTTAAGCCAACCCCAAACTCATACGGCATGGAAATTTGCATTTTTTTTTTTCTTTTTCTTTCTCCCCCCCCCCCAGTATACTTCATTTAAGGAGTATATCTTCGAAGTATGCTAGTGTGCTTCATAAATGTACTCCATATCCCAGGCTGCACCGCTTTCGAGCTTCCTATGTAATCGAGGAGCAGATGGATAGATGGTGGACTGTCAGCAACAGCATTAGACAACTCAGGAATAGCTAATCACAAGTTTTTATTCAAATGGAAATATATATATATATATATATAAGGTGTAATAAAACTGACATGACCTGTTTATAAGTATATTCTGGCCCCTGTTACTTGAACCTATGCTATGTAATTGTTACACTAACCTTAATTGATATTACATTATTACCCCCCACTACACACACACACACACATGCATGCACTTCACCACTTTGTATGTGTGTGTGTGTGTGTGTGCTAATGTAGTAATACAATACACTAAAACATGCTGGTTGCTCTCGTGTATGTGGGTGGAGTAAGACTGGACATTTGGACACACCCTGACCCAGAAAAGTCAGTAGTGGGTTTTTTTTAGAGGTTCTCTACACACATCTCTGAATCCCCCGTCAGGTAATGTACCCCTTGCACAAGCTCCGATAAATCTCATCAGACTTATTCAGACATGTTTATAATGTCTTCCAAGCATATTTGTGTGTGTGTGTGCGCCTGTGCCACTAACATCTAACAGGTAAGGGAGGGGAATGAGGAAGGGTGCGGCCTCTGAAGGAATGTGCCAGTGCAAGTAAAGGAGTCACTCACCACACCCAGCACCAACTCATTCTCTGCTTACTCACAGACACATTTTATTTCGTGTACACAAGTTCTCAACTTAAAACATTCACACATCCACCCACTGTTATGTCACAAAATCATTACACTGAATATACTACATGTGTATTTATGCATCCAAGATGCCCCTACACACATGTTCATGTGCTGTATATTTTAAGACTTTGTCTCTCTCTATTGTGATTTGCACTACGCCGAAACTATGAGCCCAGACTTGATATCCAGGAAGAAAAAAAAATAAAATTCCAGCCTGAGGATAAAGCCTTTATATAAGCGAACATGTAAGTGTGAACGTGTTGCTGGCATGTGTGAGGAGGTTTCATTTGAAGGAATAGGAAGTTTCTTATATTCTCTGTAAAAAAAAAAAAAAAACTTTAGCATATCTATTTAAGCTTATGTGGGGTTTTATGCTTCTAAAGCTGAATAATTTTTAAAAAAGATTTTAACAAGTTAACATATATTCTGGACCAAAGCCCTTAGAGAATCTGGCTGTGAAATAAAACAAAAAAAAACTGAATGATCTCTTTAAGGATTGAACTCTGATCAGGCTGTTAAGGATGTCCTCTCTGTCTTTTGTCACAGACTCCACAGCGTGGTCCCACCCACACTTGTCTTTTGTCACAGACTCCACAGCGTGGTCCCACCCACACTTCTCTTCCTGCTGTAATATTACACCTGTGTATCATGTGACATGCAGGTCACTCTCTTTTAGAAGGACAAGCAGACTGTCTTTATCTGGATGCAAAGCTAAGAAGGGCATTAGTTCTTTTAGTCCTCTTAGTTCCTACTTTGGGTGTTTGTGTTTTATGACTATCGTGTAGTTTTTATTTTTTTTAAATCAGCAGCCTCCTTTAAATGGCAGGTAAATCCGTTACCTTGGATCTATTCATTTGTTTGTGTGTATGAAACGTGCAGTTAAACATCGTCACAAACAACCACAAATGTGTTGCAGGTGTCTTAAATCCTATTCCAGCCATTCCATTAGTGCCTGTGAATGAATGGCCAGATTGGTTGGAGCTGACAGAAAGTTTATAATTTAAAATTTAAAGTTTAAAATTTATATCCAGAATGCCAATTTTTTTTGGAAACCTGTGATCGAATCTTGAAGTGGATACTTAAATAATATACTGGAATTATCTATGTATAGTAATTTCTCCTTTATCATTACATTTATATTTATATATACACTCACCGAGCACTTTATTAGGTGCTAATATACTAATACTGGGTAGGGCCTCCCTTTGGAGATCAGCAGTTTTAGAAATACTCAACAGCCCGTCTGGCACCAACAATCATGCCACGGTCAAAATCACTGAGATCTATATTATGCGGAGTTGTTGAGTATTTGCAAAACTCTGGTATTTTTATATCGGTGACGGAGCACATGAAATTGTACACAGTGCTTAAATTGTAGATGTGACAGGACACTATTAAATGGAAAGTTAAATACGAAAACATTTCTTTTTATACAAAAAAACGACATTTATTGACTACATTATCACAGAAAAGAAGCCAATTTAGAAAAGAAGATTAAAAATCACTTTCAACAGTATAAATCATGACAGCTAAAAATTATTTCACAGTTATGAATTAGAGTAGTAGTCTTCTCTACAAAGTAGGTTTGTAACAAGGTCTAATTACTCAGTAAATAATGAATAATTAAATGATTACCCTGCCCATGCCTGAAGTAAAGTGAGCGGTTGGGATGTATATGCATAAAAACTGTTTTTATGCCCTTTTATTGTCTGACTGAAACACACATTTGCATTCAGTTCAGTAGCTACTGTTGGGCATGTTTTAAGGTAGTCTCAGTCACATGCTGCAAGACGTCATAATACACTAGAGTATGTTGACCAGTGTAGACGCCAAGATGACAAAAATAGACTTAATTGTCACTGCAAAGAAATCCACAACAACATCTGGCCTGAAAAATTGCCCTTATGACTTAACTAATTATTGTTTCCTTGTATGCCTGTCAAGATGTGACGTAAGCTCAGGTATTAATGATTACCATCAATCAGTACTGCTAACCAGTTAAACCAGCCTTTTTGTCCATTATTTCATTATGCACCGACACATCGCAGTGATGAGAGCCTGTCCTGCTCAAGGGCATGTCTTACTCCCTGTTTTTCCTGTTGTTTAGCAGTCCAAACACAATAACACACTACAACAGCAGGTGGCCAGCGCAGTAGCTTCCACAAAGGTGACATTAAGCCTTGTACATTGTTATCAAGACCTGCTCATCACGAACTGACAGGTACTGCGGGTCCTCCAAGGCGCGACAGAGAACAATGCAGTGTTTATTGCATGGAATTGGAGCGTTAGGAGACTGCTCTGATCATGTATGCAGGACTCTATAATGAGAAATTAATACAATTTAGACAAAACCACACACCATATAAAATTAACTCAAGTATTTACAATGTAAAATTATTTCTATGCACAGCACTCCCATATTCGCTCAGTCAGGAACACATAGCTAATAGACCTGAGATATTGGTTGCCACTAAGAGTGGAACAGTATGGAAAATGATAACCATATAAACAAATGTCATAGTTTTCTGCATATCTCAGTATCTGCTTATAACTTTACATTTTCAAAGGAGATGGCATTAATCTATGTATAATACTGTAATACTGTAGTGGCAACGCAAGTACTGGATTATTTGGCTAAAGATTTCCTTCATAAGTTCTTCAGCTAAACATAGAAATACCAATTTCCCTGATTTTTAGCTGTTATGTTTGCCCTTGAACCCTATTCTAGAAAATGTAGCATATTTTATGGGATGTGGCGCACCGATATAAATAACATTTATTTGGTGACAATTATTTATACCCAGGGGATAAACTAGGATTTAGGAGGTTGGGAGCCCTATTTCTTTCATGGGTCGCTAACAATGTTGGAACAGTACCATTTAATTGATGTTATTATATGGAATTATCAACATTGATATCATGTCAGTTTCTGTCCTAAGGGCTTAATTTTTACTACATTTTAGTGGCCAGACCGGAAGTTTTCAATGTTCTTTGTTTGCAAGGTTTTGCATCCAAAAATATCTTCTGATTCTTTTCTGGCAAAGATACATGATACAGTAAAGCCTTTAAACTAGCAACATGAACACATTTTGCTTTAATAAGCAAATGTATATATTCAGTTGCCTTGACTGAAGAAATACATTTCTCTATATAAAGCAGTGCAAAACTGTATTACATTGTTTTGATAATTATCAAAACTAAAGGTGCCGGTATGCTCCTTACTTCCACTCCCCTCAAGTTAACCCGGTTTATACCATACCCTTACAACACATTTGTTTCCTATACAGTCCAACAAAAAGTTAATTCTTCTTAATCCAGACCTGAGTGCTACCAGTGTGACCTGATTTTAAATTTAGCTCAGCCATTCTGCACCTAGGGCCACAATCCTACTGAGTGCCACTAATTGTGTTTGCATTGGGGTAAAATTGGTATAAAACAAATTAAAAACACAACAACAAAAAATAAGCCAATTTTTTTTTCTTCTGGGCTACTGATCAGAAGGTTGTGGGTTCAAGCCTCAGCTCCGCCAAGTTGCCACTGTTGGGCCCTTGAGCAAGGCCCTTAGCCCTCCGTGCTCCAGGGGCGCTGTATCATGGCAGACCCTGCGCTCTGACCCCAGCTTACCAACATGCTGGGATATGAAGAATCAATTTCACTGTACTGTACTTGTATATG